>ML685836.1:3366325-3412683 GCA_007922175.1 Pelusios castaneus
GTGGGAGAAAATCCCACTTCGTCAGACGCTTTGAAGATCTGACGAAGCGTCTGACGAAGCGTCTGACGAAGTGGGATTTTCTCCCACGAAAGCTCATGCGATTAATAAATCTGTTAGTCTTTAAAAGTGCCACAAGACTCTTGTCTTTCTACAATAGACTAACACGGCTACCCCTTTGGAATTTGACTACATAAAGGGGAAGTTCTGGGAAACTGTAAAGCCATTTTTAACTTAAATAACGGAGGTATGTCTTTCCCCCGCACCTGGTTATCTAATTCAAAAGAGAAACAGATTTTACACAAACTTTCTGAAGCAACTAGTATATGTGTAAAGTCCAAACAGAAAAAGAATTTGAGAAGCAAGAATTCACAAGAAGAGAACATAGTAGATTAAATCTCTACCAGTTGTTAAATACAGATCTATGTCCATTTATAGTTCCTTACTTTTAAAGACACTGAAAAAAATCAAGTATCTGATAAAACATTCAATCTTTGCTTTTCCATCCAGTCTCCAACTGAACAATGTGCTACAAAACATGGAGTACTCTAATGTGATATGGTTGGTACTAATGTGTGTAGTGTCAGCTGTTGCCACTGACCTCTCCACATCAACCTTCCTGCCCAAAAATAAAGCAGGCAAAGACGAATCTATAAAAAGGGAGAGCCAAGTTTGGGGAGGGCACAGAATAGTGCTAGTTCATATATTAAATATATGTATGATGACATAACAAAATATTTACATAAATATAAAAGTTAAAGGCTTTATTTCAGTTAGAAAAAATAAATAAAGCCTTGCAAATTTGGCAATCTGCAGTTATGTAGAAATGAAAGAATGCAAAACTCAGCTTTGGCATTATCACCCGTATCAGCCACTGCCAATGTCACCACAGAATGCTCATCTGGTGACAGCAGATTTTAAAAAGGCACTGTCAAGTTAAGAGTCAGGTTTCTCTCTGACTGAATGGTCGGATTATAGAAACAGCTCCACTGTGCTTTGCACATAGTCAATTTCTCTTCTGTGCTGGTTTGTTTCACTTCCTGGCCTCAAGCACTGATGGGGGAGCCCGTCTTCACATGCTTCCCCAAGCAATAAAAGCAGAGTGATGTTCCTGTTTCACACAACAGCAGAGCTCTTTTGTTTTGGTTTGGCTAGCATCTTCAGTTAGAAATTATACTAAAATGTTTTAAAAGGCATCAATTAACAGTTGTCACGAGGCTACTGTAATGGATACTGGGATGGACGTGGGACTGTAGGATACTGGGATGGACAAGCAGCCATGAGCCTGGAATTCCCCGAACTCTGCAGAGCCACTATGGAGCCAAGGGGAGGCATAAAGAAGAATTCAGAAACTTGTTCCGAGCCCTCTATCCTGGACTGGGAAGTTCCTCCTCCTCCTCGCCCCCATACTTCTTGAGAATCCAGGTAGGGGGATGGTTGAGCATCCCACCCAAATCCTCTGCATGAAGCAGGAAAGGGAAGTCCATGAAAAACCAATTTAGATATGTTCCCTCCCTCCCCACCCACTTCCACAGAGCCAGAAGAGAGATGAAGGAAAATAGCCCAGGCACAAAGGGGGTCCTCTACTCATCCCCAGATCCTGCCAAATGGAAAGGAGGCACAGTCAAGTCTGGCAGCAACCCACAGGCACCCTTCCCAGTGCTGTGGAGTGACCCTGGCTGGGAGGGGAGCACAGGGAGAAGAAAGTCTCCCATGGTGCTTATACTCAGAGCTAGGAAGCAACAGCAGATCCCTGGGCATAGTGGAAGAGAGATTCATTAAGCACTGGGAGTTTCTCTGAGCATAATGAGAAGTGGAAAGGCCATTGTTTCTGTTACAGAGGAGTAGGAGATGCGTGAAAAGGGGCTGATTTTCACTTCCCAGGACCCTTGCATGGGGGCTTTTGTGCTGGGAGTTAGGAAGAGCAATCTTCACACTGATGGTAGGAACGGATGATACAGAGAAATCTCAGACTCGTGGGGACCATCGTTGGGGAAAGGAAAAACTATCTCTACCATTTTGCTAACAGTCATTGATGGAACCGTCTTTTATGAACATATCTAATTATTTTTTCAAAATCCAGTTATCATTTTGGCCTCCACAATATCCCCTGGCAATGAGTGCCAAAGGTTGACTGGCTGCATGAAGTACTTCCTTATGTTTGTTTTAAACCCACGGCCTATTACTTTTGCCAAGTTCTTGTATTATATGATGGTGTAAATAAAACTACCCTATTCACTTTCTCCATGCCATGCATGATTTTATAGAGCCATAACATATGCCTTAGTGAGCTCTTTTCTAAATTGAACATTCCCACTCTTTGTAATCGCTCCTCATAGGGGAGCTGTTCAATCCCCCACCCAAGAAGAAGGGTGCTGTAAGGGGGTTTCCTAGGCACTTCTTACAGTCCCTCAGCTACCACTTGGGAAAGCCCTCTGTGAAGTAAGGGGAAAGCAACTGGGAAACCTCAATTTCATTGACAAGAAGACAGGACAAAAGATTGACTAGGGGGAATCTCAAAGAGTTAGAAGTAGGAGGCAAGGATTCTGTGGTGGGTAAGAAGGCTAAAGGAGCCATTGGTAGTAGTCAACCGCCGAGCTGAAAAAGGAAAGGGAGAACAGAGAGGTTAAGTCTTGAAGATGAATGGACTGGAAAACCAGACTGAGAAGGGGGCAGGATAAGATAAAGGAGATGGGTGGGCTATGTAGAGGTAATCAGAAAAGGAACAATCCTTGGTGAAGCTGAAGTCATGTGAGTGGCTGTTCGGGAAAACAAGGAGCCAAACCTGAAGGTCTAACAAAAAGGTGAGGGGAAGCAGGAGGCAAAGGGGAGAAAGGATATCAACTTTGAAGCTGAAGTCACTGAGGATGGGGGCAGGACTGGCATGACAAATCACTGCAGCAGCACAAAGAGGAGCCTCTATCTCTGCACCAGCAGGGAGCCCTACCGACTACATGAGACTCCACACCATCATAAGAGTACATGGAACAAGTTAAAGGCTAAGTTGCAATCTCCTTTCTAGACTCCACACATCTTGCAGCTGCTCCTAAATTTCTCAAACAAATTCCTGTTAATCTGAAGTTCGTAATTCTGCATATAGGAAAGAAGAGATGGAATAGATTTTTTAAAAATTGAACACATTTTGCTCAGTTATTTGAATGGAGGAGAGTTTTCCTGTATATTCTAAATCAGTGGTTTTCAAACTTAGGGTCTGGACGTAGTACTGAGTCGCAGACCCTCAGGCACTGGGTCGCAGCACCCCGCCAGAAGACTAGAATGCATTGCTAAAAGACACAATTGTTGGGTCATGGACATAAGTGATTTTTTTCCCAACTAGATCATGATGAAAAAAAGTTTGTAAACCACTGTTCTAAATAAAGAAATTGCTTCTAATTAGGCAACTCAAAAATTGGTTGACACTAGAAACGTCAAGCTGTGCTTGTTCTGTGGATCCTCACTCTGAAAGAGGGAACAAAAATCAAGTTTTATGATAAACAGTTTTCCAGTAAAAAAGCTGGAGCTGGGAATTTGTATAAGGGCGCTGGAGGAGGAGGGTAACTTCCTCAGTTAAAGACACTGCTGACTTCTTAGATACTACTGCTATCTGGTTACACAGCCACAAGGTGCCTCTAAAGCAGTCTGGGCCTGAGCTCAATGAAATGAATGAATCTTTCAGTGGACTTCAGTGGGCATGAATCAGATCCTTTGACAACAAAAACATCTTTAAAGTAAAACAAACAAGGAGTCCTGTGGCACTTTTAAAGACTAACAAATTTTTCGCATGAGCTTTCATCTGACGAAGTCCCATGAAAACTCAGGCAATAAATACATTTGTTAGTCTTTAAAAGTGCCACAGGACTCCTTGTTTGTTTTGTTGAACTGAACATACATAGCTAACACCTTTGGAACTTCAAAGTAGTCATTGTTTTCCCTCCTCCCCCATTTTCCTTCAGACAGACAAGGTTATGTGCAAAAAACTAGCATTATTGTAATAATAGATTTGAAAAGTCAAATACTTAAAAGTCAGGACATTACAAAAGCTAGAGTTTCAATCATAACACCTTGTAAATATGATAACACTGATGAAACTGAAGTAATACTTTAGAAGGTTTCTCTTTAACAAAGTATTTGCACAATATCTGCAATAGAAACCCTTTTTTGTTGATAGGGAGTTTTATTAAAATGTCATCCTACTTACCTTTAAAAAAAAAAAAAAAAAAAAAAAAAGAATTCAGATGGAAAAGAAATCTGTAAAGGGAGAGGAACTGAAATAGGTAACCACTTTCAGGCTATGTACACACGACAAACTTGTCCCACAATAAGCTGTTGTGGAACAAGGAAAGCAGTTTCGTATGTGCATATGTGCTTCTTGTATCGCAAAGGAGCAGTCACCCATGTGAACGCTCCTTTGCAATACAAGGAGCAGTGCATGGTGGGCACCTGTCCCACCATGCACTGCCCCACAGCCAACCTTTTGGGCTGCCCCAGTGGTTCCCAAAGACACCCGAACCCCTGCAGCTGGACTAGGGGGCTGGCTGGAACCGGCGAGGGCAGCCAGTTCAGGCCAGACCCCTAGCTCAGTCCCGGGGCTTTGGGTGGCAGCTCCAATAATAGTCAATTTCACTGCTCAGCTAGAGCAGTGAAATTGACATATTTGACAGCTCCAATGTCCCAGAGTGGCCTAGATTGGCACTCTGGGACATTTCCGGAGGCTGTCTAATGCGGAAAATCCGTGCACGTGTGTTCCGCGGTAAGCCTAACCACTCTCAATTTGAGTGGTTTAACTGTTGCGGGGCAAGAGGGTGTTGCCGCGCAACAGGGAAAATGCTTGTGTGGACACTCCAAGCTTTATTGCGCGGTAAGGAGCCTTATTATGCAATAAAGTGATCGTGTGTATATGGCCTCAGATTTAGGAGCATATAAAGATGTAGTTGAGGTCTTCTGGACAGAACCCATACAGCAGAACCAGAAGTTTAGTGAACATTAGTTAAGAGAAATTTAGATGATCGTAATTAGTGCTGTTTATTGTTAATTTAAACAACTCTCATACTTGCAAGTCTCTTTCTTGTCTGGACCTGCTTTCTTCCATTCCTATACAATTCCCACTAGTGTGTGGGTGGTGAGATTAGCGTTTAGCCCCATCATCACACCAGCAACACGTCATTTATAAGCATGCATTTTATTTATTACCTCATCACAAAGTGTTTTTCCCTCAAGACTATTAACTGTAAAATGCCACAGTTACATTTTATTGTTTTTCTTTGCACGAAATACATTTTATATCCTGTCTGCGATTAGGCAGAGAGAAAAACAGTGACTAAAGAGGAGTGGGGGGGAAGATAGCAAACGATCCGGAGTGAGCTAGTAAAACCAGAATGAGCGAGCAAAGGTTTCACTGAAACACACAGCAAAAGCGGCAGAAAGCAGGAGGTTACACTTAACAGTAAGACCCCTGGGTCTTTGGAGGGAATGGGGGCAGATAAACCAACCTCCTGCCTCAAATAACCGCTCTCCAGCTTCCCTAGGGGGAGGACCTGATGCAACGTTTACAACAATACACAGCAAAATACTGCCCGCCCCAGGACCGTGAGCCAGCAGCCCAGCTCCCACTCGGTGGCCCGGAGGGTGGCCCAAGCTGCCCCCAGGCGCTGGGAACTGGCCGAGCCTTGCGCGCTGGCAGCGGCTGAGCCGGGCCGACGGGAGCGCGGCCATTCGCTCGCCATCGGTAGGGTTCAGAGTGAACAGCCCCAGCGGCCTCGGCTCCGCGTCCGCAGCAAAGGAGCGGCCGCCCCAGCCCCGAGGGAGGTGGCCGGTGGCCGGTGGCCGATACCCGCCCCGCAGCCCGGTCGAGACCAGACGCGCGGGGCGGAGGTTGCGAACCGCGCCCCCGGCACCTACCGAGTACATAGGGGCCCCGAGCCGGGAGCGCCCCGCCGCCGCCATCCTGCCCGCGCTGCCGCCGGGCTGAGCCCGCCCCGCCTTATCGGGTTCCTCGGCCTCCACCCGGCGCGCCCATCCCCCTCGCTCGCGCTGCCTAGCGGGCGGCTCCTCCAAGAGGGGGAGGGGAAAAGCGACCCGCGGTGGGCGCCGCCATGTTAAATTTCAGATACGACGGCGGCCGCCCGTGGCCAAACTGATGCCGCGTGTGCCGGGCGTTCTTCGTGCCGCGGCGGCCGGGCTGGGAGAGAACGTGGTCCTTTGACCGTCCTGGGGATGAAGCGGAGCGCGGGCGAGCGCGAGGCGGAGGCGGTGGCCGCGCGCTGCTGCCTGCTGGACGCGGTACTCAGTTCCCTCTACGATCTCGGTGGGTGAGACTTGGAGCCGCGTGTGCAGGGGTCGGGCATTATTACCCGCTGGCCGCCCTGTTTGCTCCAGGAGCCCAGTGCAAACTGTTTGTGCCCCAGCTGGGAGCGGGCACTGGCTGTGCAGTTTGAGTGACCCCAGAAAGATTGTCTGTAAGCATCCCGCCCCTTCTAGACTCCCCCTGTAGCCAGGCTTCCCCTGATCAGGGTGCTGGCAGAAGTCGATTCCTTCCTAGGTCAAAAGCTCAGTCTCTCCTTTGGCTTTTGAATCCATGCTCTTTTTTTCCACATGGCTCTATTATTCTTGTAAACTCCCCTGCCCCCTAACCGCTTCCAGCTATCTGCTTTAGCATTTAGTCTTTATTGGTTTAGCAATCCTATCCTGGCCTAGCAATCCTGGCCTATCTGTTTGTCATGTGCCCATCTCATTATGATCCGTACACATCCTCTGGTTCCTTGTGCAAGTAAACCTGTGTGTTAATCGGCTGTACGAAAGAGGATTGTGGAGGGAAAACCCACACTAGATATCTTAAAGTCTGATTAATGGATACATGAGAAAAGAGAGCTGAAATGTTTGTTTTGAAGCACAGGAGAGGAGCCGCTCATTAAAAATGAAAAGAAAAAGACCCACAAGAAAAACGTGGAGAACAAGATGGGGTCAGAACCCACCAGAACTGTAACAGAAGATATAGGCATGTGTCCTGATTCAGTAATCCCAGGCAAAAGGAAAAGTGCTTCCAGCTTCTTTGAAAAACTGAAAAATGAACTCCATCATGACTCCATTAATTCAAAAGGATCCATCCCAGAATCCAGCAGCCCTAAGGCTGTGTCACTGGAATCTACTCAACAGGGAAAGACGACAAAGGTTGAAATTGTGACATTTCATGGTTGGAATAAAAAGAAGAAACCTAAATTGGAACTTGCTCAGAACAATGTTTCAGAGGTAATCAATCATTCATTCAAATCAAAGGAGGTGGGGCCGAGCTCCATGGTGATAGAGAGCATTCTTTCATGTACTTGTCTGACTGGTTTTGCTCACATTCTTAGGGTCTAACTGATTGCTGAATGTGGGTCAGCAAGGAATTTCCCCCCAGGTCAGATTGGCAGTGACCTTGGGGAGGGGGGGGGGCGGTTCATCTTCCTCTGCAGGTGCGGTGTTGGTCACTCATGTACATCTCAGCTAATCAGTTTCCTGCTATTGCAGAAGCCTTGGGCACTGTTGCATCTCAGTCCTTCCTAGTTTCTGCCTGTCAGGTAATAGTAGTCTTCTAAGGGGATCGAACCTTTTCCTAATTTGGAGAATCAGGTAGCTCAGGGAATTGGGGATGGGATAATGGCATAAATCATTATCTGTCTGGCGGTCTCTCTCCAGTTCTTAGTGAGTGAGCTCAGTTCTCAAAAACTGCCATGAGAACTGGCTGTGCCTTGCCCACTTGTTGGCAGAATCAACAGAGAGGCAAGGGTTGACAGAACGTGGCAACTGAACTATTGCCCAAACCTAGAAGAGGTTTCCTTCCGTTATGAGTTAATTACAGAGTTTTATAACGGGGTTAGCTAAGCTTACGTGTCTCTTTCAAAATAATGTTTATTGCCTTGGAATCTAAGGTTCTGATACCAAAATGAGATTTGCCTGGGTGGACCCTGTGCCCTCATGGAACTCCATTGCCTTCAGCAGGGCTCTGTGCGGGTCCAGGGTGCTGCCAAAGTGGAGCTCACTGCAGGATTGGGACTTTAGTCATGAACAGTTAGTTAGAGCTGTAAACCATTGCCCATTTTAGGATGGGCTCTGTTGTCCATCGCTCTATTCTAGGAATCTCTTTAAAATGTTTTCCCTTCCCCAAAACTTCCTCCAACAACTGAACCATCTCAGAGTTGAGTCTGCAGCTGTGGAACCTTGGGTAACACAGCCTTCCAGTCCCAGTTGGGGCATGTTGGCAGGGTAATGTGGACAAGCTTTTATTGCCACTGCCTGTGCTGTGCCAGCTCTTTGGCTGATCTGAGTTCTTCACTTTCCAAGATATCCATTCAGACTCCTTTCACCAGCATGAACTTTACTTTGAAGGAAAAGTAACCACGCAAAGCTGAGCAGATACAGAGCTCTGAAGTGATCTAAACTCTGTGTCTATAAGTTGCTTAGCAGAAAAGATATAGTTTGCACTCTTCTGATTTTTGACAAGTGATGCCAGATTTTTTAATTTTATCTTTTTAAAATCGTGGTTTTAAGATTGGGGTCTGCCATTGTTGACCGTACTGCCACTTTTGAGTTTTGTTTTGCATTCATCACTTAAGATGGGTATGTTCATTAATATATTTGTTTGTGCATACAACTATAAATGGAGCATTCTCCTGTGTATTACCAGCAGTTGTCAGGCAGCTACTGGTACCACTGTTCTCTTGAGAGAGACCCAATTTTTCCATGGCTGATGCACAGTTCATTTTGACCATTCTGTGTGTCCCATATTTAACATGTGAAATAAGTGATTTCGAGCTCATATCCTCCTCTTATTCTTTCTTGGTGATCTTATTACAAATTAGCAATAGAAGTACATGAAGATGTCTTTTGCAGGCAGTATTTTTTTTTTTCCTGACAAACTGCAAATTGAACTTTTAAAGTGAATCTTAATTGTAATGAAGTCTGCATTAGCAATGTTATGCAGAATGGGGCCTATATATTTCTAAAGAGAGAGTAATTGTGCAATACCAACGTCCACAGAAGACTGAATAGAGGCTGCTTTTAAAATAGATTATTTTTCTTGTGTGATTCTCGCAGTAGTAAAAGACTATCAAACAGGCATGTACACACAGGACAAAAAGATATATGCATTTTTATAAATGACACTGTACACCATATAAAATTTTTCCTTATAAAAGTCTAAAATGTCTCCATATTGTAATAGAGACAGAAAACATTCTTATTCAAAGGCTATATAATCTTTCTAGCCCTTTATTGCCATTCAAAAAATTCTTACCATTGGCACACATTTTAAATCACTGCTAGCTGTCAAATTTAAATGGAAATGTTTTCTTTTCTTTACAGGCAAAGATGGCTATTCAAGAGAAAAATGTGGATGGACAAGAATTTAATTTAGAAAAAGTAAGTTACTGTCGCTTTTCTAATCAGGATGTTTAGTGTGTGTGTGTTTGAATGTACTTCGATATGCATATTTTTTGCAGACTAGGCATTCCAGAATATATTGTTTGGTACAAGTGTGTCAGAGGACTGTTAGGGTTGTTATGTAGGGACCCTTTGAGGATAGATGTATCACATTCACAGCTGTTCCATGACCTCCACTTTCTAATATATTGGTAGCATCTAACAAAGGGTCACTCTGCATAAGCTGTTTGTATTTTGCGGGTGCCCTTAATATAATTTGCTGATTTAGACTTGCGCTGATAGGGCTGGTTTCTGATCTCAGATAAGGGAGATTATCTTAATCAGTTCCCATTTACAACTTAATTTTGTTTTTTATAAGGCACACACTAATATACATCTGTATATCAGTAAACACTATAGGGTCTCTTAGTTAATGATTATTTCAGATTCGTGTGTCATTTTATGCACTTGATTCAATTTGATATCTTCATTATTGGAGGTGGTGTGTCTGTAGATGGGGTACTGAATTTAGGACTCTCAAAATGTAAGGTGAAATCTTGGCCTCCTGAAGGCAATGGGATTAACATCAGGGAGGGAGAGGAATTATTTGAGTACAGCACCAATGTGGACACCAGAACAAATGGTTATAAACTGTCCATCAAGAAATTTAGGCTTGAAATTAGATGCAGGTTTCTAACCATTAGAGGAGTAAAGTTCTGGAATAACCTTCCAAGGGGAGTTGTGGGGGCAAAAACCATAACTGCTTTCAAATCTGAGCTTCATAAATTTATGGAGGGGATGGTATGATTACCCTATTTTGGAAATTGACTGATATTTGGCTACGTGTGGTGGATTTACAAGTGGCCTAAGAGGGGAGAGTACATGGGGTGGGTTCTGAGTTATTACAGAGAATTGTTTCTTGGGTAACTGGCTGTTGAGACTTGCCCACGTGCTCAGGGTTTAACTAATTGCCATATTTGGGGTTGGGAAGGAATTTTCCCCCAGGGCTGATTGGCCTGGGCTCTGGGGGGTTTTCACCTTCCTCTGTAGCACAGGGCATGGTTCACCTACCGGAGAATTCTCTGTATCTTAAAGTCCTTAAATCATGATTTAAGGAGGTAAATAACTCAGACATAGGTTGGTGGCCTATTGCAGGAGTGGGTGGGTGAGGTCTTGAGGCCTGTATTTTGCACGAGGTCAGACTAGATGATCGTACTGGTCCCTTCTGACCTTAAATTCTATGAGTCAATGGAAGTTTTGCCATTAACTTCTATAAGGCCAAGATTTCGCACTTGGATCATACCACAGACTTCCTGCATGCCATTTAACTTCTTTCTCTGTAATGTGATTAACATGAAATGTGATTAATGTTCTGTGTTGTACAATGCCTAGAACGATGAGGTCCTGGTCCTTGATTTGGGCTCCTAGGCAATATGTTGGTGCCAATAAATAATAGTAATATTACTTAACCTTTTCATAGGCTCAATAAAGTATTAGAATTGGAAGGGAACTCAGGAAGTAATCTAGTCCAACCAAAATCCATGGATGAAAATGCCATATAAGTGCTAGACGTTGGTATAACATTATATAATCTGTTGTTCCCCTCCACTCAGTGCTGCATAATTCAGTTCTACAACTTCTTATAGCGTCTCTCCCCCTAGTTGTTCTTCAGTTATATTCTGAATCTAAGGCTTGGCCTATACTACAGGGTTAGGTTGACTTTAAGCAGCTTATGTCAAACTAATAATGTCAGTGTCTGCTAGAATGCTGCTTATGCCAAAATAACTGGTATGCTACACCAACATAGACTCTCCACCTCCAGGAGAGGTTTAGGGCTTATGTGGGTGTAGTTAGGGCTCAAAGCAGGAGAATGTCAATTTCACTGCTGGTAGGCTCCATCTTGTGAAATTGAGCCCATGTCAGGCTCACAGCTGGGGATGCAACCCCAAGAGGTCAGCAGAACGGGGCTCCAGCTGTGAGCCCCACACAGCTGTCAGTGCCCCACTTCAGTCAGTGCAAGTGCTCCTGGTGAGAATGTGCTTCACTGGCAGAAGGCGAGTAGTGCAAGCACCAACAGCTGAATGAATTACTGTAGGTCAACCCAAATTAAGTCAGCTTCATTTGTAGTGTGAACAAGCCCTAAGAAGTACTTGCTGCTTCCATCTTTATCTGTCTACCCAGAAACAGGGTGATGAGTGGGTGAAAAAAATTAAACAGATAATGATGGATGTTCCACAGTAGTGCTCAATTTAATTACCTATTTTACAGCATTTTGATTTGCCAAGCATTTATTAAGTGTTCTCTGGAATGAATTCCTTTTGTGACATGCCAGTCATTATGTGATACCTTCTCTGAAATGATTGCAAATTTCTGTAATGTTTTAGGCTCGTCTGGAAGTGCACAGGTTTGGAATCACTGGATATGAAAAGAGAGAACAGCGAATATTGGAACAAGAACGTGCCATCATGCTGGGAGCCAAGGTACAAAATTGTTTGTTTATGTTTCAAGGCAACCTACAAAGGAAAAATTGGTTTTGCCCTGTTTTCCTTTATGGTATATAAAGATAGTACAAGATGTTATTTGTCTCTAAAAGTTTTTCATTTCTCTCCCTCCCCACCCCCCCAGTTCGGTTCCTTCATAGGGTATTCAGCTCTTGTTTATTTTGGAAAAGTCTATGGGTGACTGACGATATAGTAAGGTGTATGACATCAGAAATACTCAGAAAATGAAAATGTTGGAGAGAAAGTTAGTGTGTGTGTGTGTGTGTGTGAGAGAGAGAGAGAGAGAGAGAGAGAGAGAGAGAGAGAAAGAGAAAGAAAAAGCACAAGTGCTGTCCATCTACATTTCCTAGTCATCCCAAAAACTGGCGTCATAAAAGAGAAAAAAATAACCAGTAGAAACCTTTTTCTTTTAAGGTTTCTTTGATTTTGTGGCTACTTTTATGAGGGAGGAATGTGTGTACTTCTTTCAGACCTTCTTTATGCATCACAAATAAGCATCCTGTGCCCTCCCACCCAATGGACACACAGCCTTTTCATTCTGTTTCCTTTTGCAGACTCTCATAAAAGCTGATTCTGTGTAGAGACATGTAGATTTCTAATGTGTTTGACTCTTTCTTGCAATGATAGCATTACTAATCTGTTTCACTGTAGCCTCCCAAAAAGGAATATTTGAACTACAAGATTTACCAACAGAAAATCAAAGAGAAGAAAACAGTGACGAAAGAAGATAACAGTATGGTTTGTATGAGATATTTGCTATAAAATAACAAAGGGCATGTTTTAACTATCCTAGTAACTTAATGGGATAATGACCCAGGTTTCATTAACAATTCCAGTCTCTTACTTCTTGGGCTGGTGCTCTGCCTTGAAGACAGGATGGTATTTTTTCAGGCAGCTGCAAACTGTTAGATTGTACTATGGTACTGATAAGCTTCTACAGAGTATCCCATCCTGTCAAAAGGATACTAATAGTTACATCTAGTCTCAAAAGTACCAGGTTGTAGAGGATTCAAGAGGGAATAGGGAGTCTACCCTGTGGGACAGGGAGTGTGTATCTTGCCTCCTTCTCCTTTCCCCCCAAGGCTTTGTGGTAGGACTGGGAGGTCCACTGAGGCTTATAGTATGCTTCACAGAGATTATATCTGTAAATTGCAAGGGGGGGTGGGGGGTGGGAGGAGTTCTTGGGAACTCATTGGAACTACTGTTGGCACTGATCAAATCCTTTTCCTTAGTCTTTCCAAACTATCTTGCCCATGGAACTGGAAAATAGATCGCCTTGTTCGGAGTGGAACCCAAAGCTTATTATTACTCCACTTACTCCCTCGAGTTATTTGTCCTGACTCCCGCAGGTCTTAAAGTTGACAAACTGTTTAAACCAAACCAACAATATCTCTTTTACCTTTCAAAAGAAATCAAATTAACTCAGGGGGTGACTGCAGCACCATTGTCTAATTATATTTGACCAGATCCTCAGCAGGAACAAATCTACATAGTACCATCAAGAATCCGGCCTGTTATTTAAGCCACCGTGAAGCACCCTGCTCTATAGGCACACAGTATGCAGGAGCCTTTACATTGTGGACTGTTGTTTAACCAAACACGTCTCTTCATTTCCCACTGAAATATTTATCTTTTAAATTTGATATCAGGAACATAAATCTGAATCTATCAAGAAAAAGAGGAAAAAAGGTCAGGAGCAGAGGTGAGTCATTTTAAAATAACATTTTAACTTAAGTATTGATGGTGAACTTGTTTTTGTTTGAGCTTTCCTGGTGAATTTTCTGTAATTAAAAATGCAGGGTTATGTCAAAAGCCAGGCATGTCAAAATGGAATGTATTTTTCATACACATTTCAAAAACTCCTCACTGCAACACTGTGATCCTGTTTTGTGTCAAACCTTTTAAACTTGCTATTTTAAGCATTCTTAGTTCTGCCTGGACTTGTCAAAAGGTTTTGAAATAGTGGTTTGAGGGTAAGGAGAGGCAGCTGGTGTGAAATCCAGTACCTTCCATCCCATCTTACAAAATAGGGCAATGTTTTTGTCCCTAAGAAAATGTTTTGCAGGATATATTTTAAAAACAGTATGACATGCTCAGGAGGTTTGGTTGCATTTTTAAATACAATGTGGTTGGTTACTGGAACTATTCTTTAAAGAGAAATACATATGCTTTCTAATTTTATCCAAATATCTGTGGATTGTTGATAAGTTAATCATGTGCGGAAGTGTTTGCAGGATTGGGCTATATATTTGTAAAACTTTTAAAAATGTATATTTATGGCATAACTAGGGCCAGAAAAATACAGAAAAAAAGATGTGAAAAAGGCTGCTTTTGAAAGGCTGCAGATGAAATGATATATTTCTAATATCTTATTTTTGTGTATATTGTTTTAGGAGTGGTTGATTTAAAGTTATAAATGACTTGAAGGAAGGGCTAATCTTCTATTTGTATATTTGTTCTTAAAATGCATGTCCTATTTTTGGAGTTTAGGTTAATTACAAGTGTATTTATTTAGTGGGTTAAGATACAATGGCCTGTGACTAAGACTATATTGATAAACTTCAAACTACTACTATTACATAAAAGGCAATAGTAATTACCTAATGATAGATAATAACAGGTGTATTTTCATCTTAAATGTATCTTCTTTTTTTCTTTTTTGAAGATATTTTGGGATGATGACTTTTTTTTTTCCCCTAATTCTTTTTTTCTTTTTAGACCCAGGAAATGCAAAAAGAAAAAATCAGCAGCCTGTATTTTGCCA
The DNA here is from genome assembly GCA_007922175.1 of Pelusios castaneus. Classification (NCBI taxonomy): domain Eukaryota; kingdom Metazoa; phylum Chordata; order Testudines; family Pelomedusidae; genus Pelusios; species Pelusios castaneus. Next base: position 3,380,984 of record ML685836.1, read on the forward strand.
ACAGGACAGGTGGGAAAATACACAAATGGGACCTTAATGCTTAGAGGTTGTGACATAAAGAAAATTAAATCTTCAAAAGTGATTAAATGAAGCAATTATTCCACATCAAAACAGAAAATGGGAATGAGCTAGAATTAATTTCCTAGCTAAGAAATGCCTACACATCCAGTGTTTCTTTGCTGTATCTTAATATCTCTTAGCACTCAGTTTCCATTTCTCTGCGGGGAGAACACAAAATGCATTGTGTTACATTATAAATTCTGACTAAGAAAAAATGGTCTTTTTTTTCCTAATGGCAAGCTAATTAATTTAATTATCTTTCACTGTCTAAGCAAGGTGTTATATTTTATTAGTCTGAGAACTGTTCAATTGGTAATGTTTGTGATCTTAGTAAAATATATTTTAAGTACAATGGATTTATCTCGGGTTTTTTTTAATGTAAATATGCTTTAGAAGGCAAAAGTATATAGTCACCCTTACTTAGCTGAACCTAGGTTATCATAAGTGGTCATTTATCGGGCACATTCTGACTCTCGTTTCAGTAATTGAAGTGTTGGCAACAGTTGACATAAAGGTTGTGCGAGTGTTCAATTGACAGCAGCAGCTGACAGCAGTCATGCCTTTCTAAAACTTCCACTTTTGGGAGCTGAAAATTTCTCTGTGTTGTCGCAGCCCAAAAGTGCTTGTGTTTATTTTTGTGTTTTCACTGGAGCAAAACAGGTTCAGCTGCTGTGAGGGTGAGAACAGTGATAAATGAGCCCAAGCTTTTCTAGTTAAAAATAACATTCTTTGGATGTTTGTGCTTTTTGTAAAAAAACAGCTTTTGCACTGAAGCTCAGCCCTAGGAAGGCAATTAGGGTTTAGCAGTGAGATAACTCACTACTGAGTCCATGCTTCTGAATGTCCTGGTGACAGCTGGCAGAGACTTGGCCCGGTGATGGGGGTTTGGAAAGCATACTTCACACATGCCCAGTACTAAGGATGGATTAAAGGCAATCGTGGGCCATGCGGAAGGCATGACAGCCCTCCATTGTGGCTCTACTCACCTCCCAGGGAAGCAGAGGCAGCAGCATGTAATTCCCTTCTCCCCAGGAGTGGCATCATATGTTCTCCTCTCCCAGCAGAGGCAGAAGAATCCACCCACTTCTACCTCCTCAGGAAAAGGACAGCAGCCGGGGGCTTCCCAGGACTTCACCCCAGCAGTCAGAGCATATTTATTAGGAGGTGGGCCTCTGTGGGGATAGTAGGGTCTTGGCATTAATGCCCCATTGAAATGCAAGGGGCAGTTCATACCTCTTGCAGCGATTGCGGAGGGTTCTCAGCGAACTCAGGCAGACATCTCTGCATTAGTTTCTCTGTTCATGTTTTCAAGGGCTATTTTGCACTCCTAAGGGCTAGAAGCTTCCTTTTTTGTTTTAAATGATCCTAACAATCACCTGCCTCCTGGAGGGGAGGGGAACCATAGGCACATGCAGATGCCTTAATCCGGCCTGGCATGATCCTTGAGCTCCGGTTTCTTTAGCCAGTTTCACCACCCTTCTAAATAAAGGCTGTTTGGGGCTAACTTAGGTGTGCAGCACATGAGATGTTTTTGCGTATTGAGCATTGAGCATGCCTGGTAGGAAATGTTAAATTGATATTATTCACTGTGGAGTCAAGTCCACGTGTTTTTGAAATCTGCTTAAAGGAGCAGTTGGGTTTCATGTCAACTGGCATTTTTCCACTCTGCCAAACAGTCCAGCCGCTTGCTCTGCTCTACCTGTGAGTTAAGTTAGCTCAAGTTTTTGTCCTTGGCTTCAGCTAAAGCTCCCTATTGTTTAGGTGCCCTGAACTGTGTGGGTGCTTAGACCCCGGTAAGCCTAGGAAACTTACGGAGTAGAGCCATCTTAAAAGCTATGCAGGAGCAAAGCTGCAGTCAGATGGCGCTCCTAATCTTTGCAGAACTGGAGTGCAAGCCTTGTGGAATCTCTTATGGAGCTGAACAGGGGGACACATCTTTTTTTTCTTTATATAACCTTCCTCCTCTCCTGCCAAAAAACCCCTAGAAAATTAAGTGCCAAAACCAATAATGACAACAGAGTCCTGTGGCACTTTTAAAGACTAACAGATTTATTTATCGCTCATGCGATAAATAATGTTATAGTTGCTCATAAATGCATTATACTCAGGAAGTGCCAAAAGTTGAACACACAAGCCTAACTCTTCCTCTTATACATATGCATGATGATTGAAAACTCTTACAGACTCATGGTGTTTGTCAGCATAATGTTTTAACAGCAACTCTTAAGGTAGCTTATATTCCACATATGAAAGTACCTGGTGTTTCTAGTTTACACATATAGCTTTTCTTGCTTCTGTTAGGTAAAACTTATGTAAGGAGCAATACCAGGGAGGAACTATTCCTGTTGAAAGCCTAACTTTTTTTATTACATTTAATAATATATTGAGAAAATATTAATTAACACATGGGCGCAAGGGAGCAGTTAGGTCGCACATCCCTCCTGTATGTTGTATGCTCTTCCGGCGGCGCTGGGTGGGGGAAAGGAAGAGGGAGCGATGGCAGCGCTGGAGACAGAGAGCACCATCATCTCTCCATCTTTCCCCTGCACTGCTGAAAACACTGCTGGCAGCGGCTTTTTTTCAGTGACAGGGAGGGGGAGACCAGCTTGCTCTGCGCGATTGGAGGGCCCTTTGCCTCCGGAGCTCTTAGGCACCAGGAGCAAAATCCTAGGCGCAATTTGTCAAGGCCTGTATTAATAGCTGTAGAAGTGTCACTTAAGCACTGTGAGGCACTTCTTTTCTCCCAGGGGCTGGGAGTTTGTTGCCACTATAGCATTTCTTAGCCCCCATGTTAGCCTGAATATTCAGTTCCATGTACTGTATAAGTGACTGCAGGCTTAGTATACCCTACAGTATAAACCTCTCTCCTGAAGAAACTATACAGTTCCTGTGCACACAAGCCCTACTGTGTACTATGTGTCTTCTATAGGAGGTCACCTCCATTCATAGTATTACAATTACTGTTGTCGTACCCGGTCTATTTCAGTATTTATCTGATAAGTTGCTGGAGAGTAGGACACCATCCAAAAGTCACTAAGCATTTGATTAAGCTAAATAATATGTCTGAGTACACTTCACAAATGCTCAACCCTAACCATACAAAAAATATACAGATGATTAGAGGAGGGCTCATTCCCTGCCTTGGAAGTTAGCAGGTGTTTTGAACAAAGAAACTAATAATTTTGTGAAGAAGGTACATTAACTCAGCAGGTTATTCTGCTAACTTTACCAAATTGTGCGTTGGTGGTTGCACCATACAAACGCAACCTCAGCTTTTCAACAACCATTTTTCAGTAATAATAAACCAGGCACCATCAATGAATTTGTTGGCAGTGTATTAAGAATTTATTTTCAATCTGTAAAACAGCATAAACTTGTACATCAGGTTTTCCAAAAAGGATATTAGTACACAAAGTCAGACTTAGACCAAAAGACAAAAAATGTTTTGTTTCCAATTCAAAAAATACAAACCTTTGCTACAGGTACAAAATTATAAAAAGTTTATTTTTTTCCTCTTCATCTGGTGATGTACATATACATAAGTCATGTATATTCCACCAGCTCCAATTGATGTAAACTATGGGAAATTATAAAAGTAAAAACATCATGGTTTGGAAAAAAAATAGGAAAAAAATGTTTTTATTTAACCAGATTCGAACACTGTTATTTTGTTCCTTTGCCCCCCGCCCCCTTTTGCCAACATTTAAATTAATGTCTTTCATGCTTCGTATCACAATTGGAGGAAAAAACAGCAATTCTGCCTCATGCATTTATTTTAACATTTCATCAGTGTGTGCCTCCAGGCTGTGCTTTCATTCATTAATTAGAAAGCTTGATATTTTTATTGACAGCATTTATGGAATGGTGTATTGGGTTAATATCATGATTGCTGTATTCAGAGAATGCAGGCTGGACCCATCAATGTTCACATATTGATACACTATATAAACTTGGAGATTCTCCAGGTGGCATGGAAGTTTAGTTTTGTATAGTGTTGTGCTTGGATTTGCCTGCAGTAGCAGAGTTGTCACATAAGCTCATTTGACCCAGGAGTGAAATGCTGCCGAACGCCGATTTCAGCAAAACACACGTCCATTTTCTACATTGTGCAAGGAGGCAGCAACCCTGGATCATCTATTTTCTGTGGTTTGCATGGGCTTCTGCACCTAAGAACCCTGGATGTATTTTAAATGAATTTATGCTTGGCATTCCTATTCCGTTTCATGTGGATAATCAGCATTAAAGTGGAGGAATCCCAAACAAATGCTGTCAATAAAAGTAAACTCACTTCCCTTAAATCAAAACAAAGAAAAAGACAGATAATCTTATTTTTAATGACCAGGGAGGTCTTTTACATTTAAACATATCATTCTGTAACATTCAAGATATTACTTTAACCTGCTGAAGGACTCACTGAGCTTGTAATCTCTTCCATAAATGAACTAGCCAAAATGTTATTTTATTACTCTACAGCAGTTCCAAGGTTAATGCTTTGCTTTGCTATTAAAAAGGACACTGCAAAGGTGGAAAAACCTGAGATTAGGCCTAATAGCTTTGCTTTATTAAGCCTGCTGTGAGCAAGTAATGTAGTGAAATGTTCTTGGAAGGCATGATTCCAGTTCTTTTCAGCATCTTACCTTCTCGTGGGACCAGGTAGGCAAAGCAGAGCTGTACTCTGGTAAACAACACTCCTACCTCATAATCACAAACAAATGCAGTGCCTTGAATTCGTTCTTGGAGGATTAGCCTTGATCTTATCCCTTTAACCTTGTTTATTCGATATTATCCATATTAAAGTAAGAAGACAAAAAAAAACAAAACCTATTATCACATTTCTCCTTGCTCTAGAACATCAAAAAAACTAGGGTATCAGGTGCTCTTTGCCATCTTTTTAACTACACTAAAAAAAACCAACCCCAAAACAAATGCCACAACACCTATAGCACTACAACAGATTACCAGCCAAAAACCAACTACAGCAATACATTACAGTGGCATTATTTACAATACAATGGAATAGGATGTATATAATAAATAACGTTAATACTTTTAAACTCTGATATATGTAGTCTCACACATTTTTTCTTTCAGTCCAATATAAGTATATTTGTCCTCTATAGCTCTCTTTAATTATATAGGATATAATGGTAGATGACACTGGTTTCATCTGTCTTTTCTAAATTTAAGAAGCCAAATTGCACTCAAAACTCTGAATAAATCACAGCTCTCTTCACTAACATTTACATTTTAAAGATATAAATGACATACTTTCTACGTACCTGCAAACTGACCAGGTTGTAGCAACAACACTTTAGCATGAGGTGTTTTTTTTTAAACTGATCTGATTGAAAGAAGCGAGTAGTGGCTGCATAGGCCTACAAACGTGTGGCTCCATGCAGAGCTGGAACCCAAAGAGGTGTTTGGGTCAGAGAAGGGTAGAAGACCATGCTCATGAGATGAAACTTCCCTTCCTTCTCACCTTCTACTTTCTACAGCCATACGTTTTCTCATCTGTTTTACCAAACATAAGGGGGAAATCTGGAGAGGAAAGAACTAAAAGGAAGGCTTACTTGGGGTAATGTTCTGGATCCTCATTTTTTTCTTTCACTGTGATGGAGGCAATCCAAGTGTGTGGATTCTGGAAAACATGCCTTAATTTTTTTAATTTTACAGAATTTAAGCTTTCAGGGTCAAGTTTCTTTTTCTTTTAAACTCTAAATCAATTTCTTTTAAACTCTAAATCTATCTTGTGGAATCTGCAGCCAGGCAGGCAAACTGTAACAGGTAAGATTCATATTGGTGCCTAAGGCTTTGCTTTTCCTTTCTTGTGATAATCCATCCCAAGACAGTAGAGGAAACACATGAGTTCTCTCATGGAATTTGTTGTATGTCCATCTGGCTAGGAGGCAGAGTTTCACTACACAGAAGAAACTGGAAGTTTGATCTCCCTTGAATCTGAAGATCCCCAGATACCTACACAGATCTCAAGGAAGCAAGAGATGACATCCCAAATGGACTCCCTAGCCCCTGATCCACCACTCAGCCTCACTGATCCTTCCTAGCCTATCAACAGCATGACTTCTGTGAGAACCATGCTGCCATGAGCCTCCCACCAACAAAGGGGTTGTGGGTAGGTGCAATATAAATTATTTCAGCCAAAGACTGGTTTACGTTTCAATTGTATTTCCCGCAGCTTGTGTGAGGAGAATCTGGGAGAGCATCGGTAGATCCCTGAGTCCCTCAAGGCCTGCAAAGCTGAAGTGGAAGGGAGAGGGGCATGCACCTGAGTTGAAACTGTCATTCCCCCCACTTTCTACAGGCACAGGCTCCCCTCTGTGCACAGATGTTGAGAAGAGGCACAGGACAGGAGCCTGCAGGGCTTAGTTGATGGAAGGGCTTGTGTGAATGACCTGCAATGGAGTGAATTACTTCTGGATTGAACGGAGGAATGAGTTCCTTTCATTCCTCAGTCTTTATCTTCACAGCTATGCATGAGTTTCCTGCTGACATCCTTGGGAGTTCTGCATGTGTATTCAAATGCAGAACTGGTCGCATAGTCCTAACTATTTTTTCATTACCACTGTTAGACAAGCTAATAAAATGCATGCAGCTTAATTCATTAACATTTTCTTCATAAGAGCAAGTTGGTCTAGTTTCAAATATAAGTAATTAAACACAAACACAACCAAAAATAGAATCCATTGACTTAGTACAATTCAAATTGCCAATGCTAATACAGGATATTATATATTTCTAATTGCTCCCTTCTGCAGTTCCTCTAGATTGGAAGGGGATTGCAGGTTAACCTGGTCTGTATCATGCTCTTACCAGTGGTGAATGTGGAGAGAACAGCAAGGGAAAGGTCCATGTGTTTCTACACATATTTGGAGTGTGTCCCTACCCGCACTTCATTAACTTTTTGAAACCTGTAGCAGTCTGTATTTTTCATTAACAAAAAGAATCCACTTCAACTGCACCCTGAAGAGTGACACACAAGGAATGATACACATATGAAAAACAATAACCAACAAGATATCAAAAGCAATTCCAAAACTCTTTCAGAATTCACTTTAAACAGATGGCAGTGGATGTGGATTGGAAGAATTTAAATTCATGTGGATTTTACTTCACGGGATATTTGGCGTAAGATGAAAGTTCAGTCCTTAGGTCCTATACAAACAATGCTTTTTTGTTTTAATAAGAAAAGTAAAAATGGAGTGCTTTCTTGTATCAAAATTCTCAAAGGATGTTATGTAGTATAAAAATCCATAGCAACTTAAGCACAGCATTCCCATGTGTTGCTCTGTAAGGCTGTACTTAAAGCCAAGGCTAGTGTTACAACTTCTGTGTCCACAGAAGACAAACTTTAGAGCAAGCACACTCAAGAGGAAATTCTGGGTCCTGTAGCATTCAAGGTGAGGTAGGCTTAAAAGAGACCCACTGAATTAAAAAAACCTGCACTGGGTCAGATGGTATTTAAAAATAACAGCAAAGAAAACACAATTGATCTCTGCTAAACTTTTAACAAACCAAAATTAGTACATCACAATTACTCCCATGCCTTAAAATGCACTAATATACCTCAGTGTTAGAGGTAAGCATATCTGCTCTCACACTTAACAATTCGAGTGGTTTTTTTCCCCCGATATTCTTTCTTCAGTTGTGATATACAAGAAGCTGATTTCTGTTCTGCAAGGAGAGGCTGCATAGAAAGAACGAGTGGCAATAAGCATCTTGCACAGATGGTTATAGATTGCTTTTGACTCACTACCTTATTCTGGGTTGCTCTAATACCCCATGTTTCAGCCCTCCCCAATGGTTGTGCATTATGATGGCACGGTTCCTATGAGCAGAAGTGTAAAACACTCTGCCACATTGGAAGCTGCCACCATACGGCATTACCTCTAGAGGAATACATTTCAGCGGGAGGTCAAATGTGCGCCTGCGGCAATGTACCTGATTTCCACCAGCCCACCCCTGAAGAATCCCTTGAGTAGTTCAGTAGCTAAAGTTTTACACAACGCTGTAAGCTGGATTTTTGGTTTACAGATTGGTTTTCAGGTTTTATCAACCAGACCTCTATTGAAGTGAGAGCGCTGCCCATATACAGGGCCCATGCATAGAAGTGTGTGTATGTAAGATTGATTAAAAAGGAACTAGTATAATGACAGCAGACTATGGTGTTTCTGTCAATTAGCACCACAGTTAAGCTGAATCATGAGGGCTGAGTTCTAGGTGCAGTGTCATGATGCAATCTATTGGGGCTTGGTCCTATATATTAGTTGTTAACCACCCTTCCTTCACCAAAATATGTGAATGCATACATTATTTTGTTGAGAAAGAGAGAAAATCAAAATATTTACTGATGACAAAAATGCTTCTAGTATCCCCCCCTGGACTGAAACCTTCAGTGACCAATCAGACTCTTACTTTTGTGGCTGCCATTTGACAATGCTGCTCATTTTCATATGTTTCAGGTGACCAAGAAATTCCTTAGTTGCAAGACAAAGTCAAAATTTGCAAGATTCTTAAGGCCCCAATTCAGCAAAGCAGTTGAGCATGTGATTAAGGGCTTTGCTGGATCAGAGCCTTAATTAGCTAATCTCAGCTGAGTAGAAAATTAAGACCATTGATTTCAAGAGATGTTGCATATCCACAACTTGCAATGAAGTCTACAAGTGCTCAGCCTCTGTCAGGATCAAGGCTATAATATCACTCCACTTCCCAACAGTCTATTTTGTGTATACCATTTTCAAAGAAATAGCTCTGATCACTTCACTGGACTCCCCTCTGCTCCCTTTTCAGAAGACGATTGTTGCTGGTAACTGAAATGAATTCTCTCATTTGTGAGACCAAAAGCCACTGCAGTCATGCTGAAAGGAGAAGCACTAAGGTTTATTAAGCAGTTTTAACCCCCACTAAAGAGAGAGAGAGAGAGATACCTTGTGCATGCCCTAAAGCTAGCTACAATGAGCATGTATTTGCATAAAAGTACTTGGGGCCCAATCTTGTTGCCATTAAAGTGAGTGGGAGCATAATTCATAGATTAATACACTTAAAAGCCAGAAGGGACCATTATGATCATCTAGTCTGACCTCCTGCAGCAATAAACCTACCCCAGGCATTTCTTCATCAAGTCCATAGCTTCTGTTTGAAATATAGCATGTCTTTTAAAAGATAACCAGTCTTGATTTAAAGACTTCATGTGATGGAGAATCCAGCATATCTCTGGATAAATTGTTCTGCTGGTTAATTGCCTTCACTGTTAATAATCTGTTCCACAATAATCCTGTGAAGCACAGACCCAATTATGAAAGGAAACATGCTCATTTTAGCTGTTACCATGTGTCAATAGTGTGCTGTATATTCAGATACAGGAATGCACACCCATTATAATAAAAACCCCATTCTATAAGCATTCTTGTTACCAGTGTAAAATTAAAAATGGATGTGGATTAGTATTAATTATGAGACCACACAGTGCTAGTTAGCGATGTTCTGCATAAGGGTTAGTCTGATTTAGGGCCGATGCTGCTTTTTTACCGACGGTGAATAATGACAAATTGTACAGTGTTTAGAAAGATTACAAAATCCAGCATGTGGTTAGGCAGTAGGAGCTCAGTTAGTTACTGGGCAGCTTTGGCTGTCTTACGCTCTGTGGTACCTCCAGTCCCGTGTGCAGAGTCACCTGTGAGGAAAAGAAATAACAGCTTAGTTAAAATACAAACTGGGATATCCTTAGTGCAGAGTTTGTGAAGGCCAAGAGGATGCAGTTAGCGGTGAAAGGCTGGATGCCTATGGCGCCAGGATTTATAATCTGGTACAGTGACAACTGGTGTCACCTGGGGAGGGTCAACATACAAACGATTCTTCTCCCGAGGCCAGGTCTACATTAGTATAATTGTGTCACTCAGGAGTGTGAACAAGCCACACAGTTATACCGACCGAGCCCTGCTGTCGACAGCGCTCTGTCAACAGGAGAGCTCGTCCCAATGTCATAGCTACCACATCTTGCAGAAGTGGATTAACTACGCCAGTGGGAGAAGCCCTGCCATCGGTGTGATAGTGTCTTCACTAAAGCGATACAGTAGCTGCAGCTTTTTAAGAGTAGACCTGCCCTGGGTCTAGCTGCCAGGTGTTTGCGTCTCTTCCCAAGTCTAGCAACCATTTGTCACCCAGGGCTGAGCCAGCTGCTTCCTGTCAGCAGTGAGGGGGATCCCAGCTGGAATGTATGCCCAACGGTCTAAGGGGAAGGTGCAAAGCAGACTGGGGAGAGGGTCTCCTGACGTATATAAAGCAGAGTCTTGTTGACCTCTCTTGTCAGTGTAGGACAGAGGTGATTTTATTGGTCTCAGCATAGCCTGACACCTCTGTTGTCTACCAGCGTTCTTAGAATGGCACCCATCACTGTCATATCTCAGCACCTCTCAGCAGCTGTCACAAGCTTTAAACTCACAAATAGGGTTCTCCCTGTCCCCTCAACTGTATCCATTTCTGTGGGGTGGGCAGAGTGACTGGAGGACGGGAGTGGCGTAGCAAACTGATGGGGGCACCTGGGCAATGTGGGGAGTTGGACTGGGGCACTATAACTACATAAGGACCTTGCCTAACAAGCCATGTAACGTTAGTGTTGCTTGTCTATAACTGTGTGCCTGGCTGATCTATTTCGTTTGTACACTCTGTGGGGGAAAGAACTATGGGTCAGGATTTTAAAGAAAATAGTGCCTAAAGATACAGATAGGCATCTAGTGGGATTTTCACATGGAAAATGGCAGTTAGGCACTTACTGGTATTTTTCAGAAGTGCCTAGCTGCATCTTTAGGTACTTAAAAGCCTTTGAAAATCTGGCCTGTGTCTTTCTGTGTGTTAGTACGCCACCGTCCTAGTGCAGAGATTCGTCGATTCTAAGGGCAAGAGGGACCACTGTTACCTAGCCTGAGAGCCTACATCACACAGGCCACAGAATGTCCCTAGAATAATTCCTGCTTGAACGAGGGCATATCTTTTAAAAAAACAAACAAACAAACAAAATCCAATGGAACTCTGATGTTGACTGGTGTATTTCGGGCACCACTTAGTAACAAGTTATAAAAATGTAATTCATGTTATAAGCAGCATATGCAGGATTGTTTTAGTTTGGAATATTTTGAATTCTTTATTAATAAATCCAGGTGCTTTATTTATTTTTAACTTGGTATGGGTGGCTGTAAATTCTTACGTATTTTTCAGAATGCCATTGGGAGTCCCTTGCAGAGATATTGCTCTTCTGAAGGGCTGGTTAATCCTTAGACTTTTGTATTAATTTTGTTATAGTAGTGCCTAGAGTCCCAATCAGGAATCAGAGCTATTGTACTGGGTGATTTACAGACAAGTCAACTCTTGATGAAACCCACTCCTCTCATAGAACACCTTCTGGGTGCCTGAGTCCACAGTAAAGCACGTAAAAAATGGCCCAATTTTCAAAAAAGTGGAGTACCTGCAACTCCCAATGGGAAATTCAACACAGGTCCACGGTGTACAGCTGCTGGACTGACTGCACTAGTTACTATAACTCCTGCTTATGGGCTGGACTAACAGCTACTGCACCTCTATGCCAGTTGTACAGGCTACTGGGGGCTAATGGATTAATATCAGCCTGGATCTGCTGCCTCAACCCTGCCTCACTGTAATGTAATATTCCACACCGGCCTCCATGTAGCCTGTTCAGAGACCTTTCCTGTGGTATGTAGGGCATGCACAAGAACCAGTGGACAGCCAGCAGACCCACAGAGCAGCCCCTCTGCAAATAGCAGATGGGGTAGAGGGTCTTGTACTAGCTCTTACCACCACAGGTGAATTTCACCCTGTCTGAACAACTTACAGTATGGTGGCCTGGGCCCACTAGCTCACCACCAGTGGGCGGTCCAGCACAAGAGGCAGGGCTTGTTTACACTGGGGGGGTGGGATTGTAATTTGATTTTAGGCTGTCGAATTACAGAAGGCGAGTGATCACAGCAAATTGTTTGCTCGGGGTCTTGTGTCCCCACTGCTCACATTACTTCCTGAAAGGCATTGCATTGTGGGTAGTAAGTACAGGTGCTTGTGGGGAGGCAGTTGTCTTTCACTCATTTCCCCTCCCCTCTTCTCTAAAAGAAAAAAAATCAGGAAAAGCTTTCCTTGCTGTTTCTCTGCAGTAGGCACAACAGAGAGCTACAGTGCTACATGCAGAGAGAGGAATTAAGTGAAAACTTTCTGGGGCTGCAGGGAGTGGAGGAGCTATGTTGCTATGATGCAACACACACTGGAAAAACAGAAAAGCTGCTCTCTAGCTACATGGACCTAAATTTGAATTGTAGATTTCCACCTAGTGCTATGTCACTTGCAGGGGTGGTGTTAGCAGGTCGAATTACAGCTCCATTCTTTTTTAGAATGTACTGCTCTGACAGTGGAGACACAGGCTGCAGATAGTCGAGGTAAGCAGCATTATGTTGAACTTCATTGTCAATCAAACAAACAAGAAGTCCTGTGGCACTTTTAAAGACTAACAAATTTATTTATCGCATGAGCTCTCATGGGAGAAAATCCCACTTCGTCAGGGCTTAGTATACATGTAGCTGCATTTGGGCATGGACTGTTTATTGGGAGTTTATTGCTGACACTTGACTTTCCTGGAATGAAGGAGAGAAAAAGATGAACCACCTGGGATTCATGAGGTGTCATTCATGAGTCTTTACCATATCTGTACCATACTTGGCCATTGTGGATTCAGGCTGATGTGACAGATACGGTCTGCCCTTTTGAGTGCTGGTGCACATACAGGATCTGATTCTCATTTACATTAAACTCTCATTCTAGAAGTGAAAAGAGGCCTTAACCAGGGTGAGCAAAGATTACATTTACACAGTCACCCCCAGATAATATGTTTCCAAATGTCATGAATTAAAGAGTGCGTATTAAATGCTTATTAAGTCCTCTCTGGAACTCAGCAGTTTTTGACCTACATTTTCTTAGCTTTATTTACCACCACACTGCCGAAATTGTTTTTACTTTCAGCAAACATATGAGGAGTAAGAGAATTTAGATACCAATACCTTTATTCAAGGCAGTAAAGTTGACCTTAGAACACTTTCTGAACGGAGGAACAGCACAAAGGAATGAGGTTTTCTCTGTATGTGCATATATGCCTATTTATTATTTCTTAAGCATCATTTCTCTATATCTGGGATGTGATACAAAAAAGTTAAATCCCATTATTTTCCTTTAAAAAGTGGCACTAGCCCAGATGCAATCAGCAAACAAAACTAGGCAAAATGAAAAAAAAATCCATATTTACACCTAACAGCTGCATCTTGATCTGTTTTTTCCAGTAATAACTTTAGAAAGGCAGTAGATTCCTCCTTTAGGTGACATGCCAGATGAATTAGACTAAACTGAAAAGGATTTACCTGTACATTTCGGTTGAGGCTTAATGCAGGCATGAAGACACCCTCCACATTTTCAAATGCTGGAGGTCCTTGCTGCTGCCCATTTATGTAAAAGGTCAGGCTGTGCTTGTTTAGGTCCAGGAGAACGCCCACAGTGGCACCTTTAGAAACGCCCCCTTCTGTCCTAAGAAACAAAGTGACCATATTATCCATCTTAGTGGAAACAGATTGTTACATTTTAGCCTCTATCTATTTCAGGCCAGTCTTACTAAAGCAAAAGAGGAAGTGGAGCAGCATGGTAAAATTAGTACTATTTGGAGGGCACCTGCTAAAGGCCTTTTCTCCTTTTTCCACTAAGGGCAGACAGACCTGAGCAACAAGGTCCCATAATGTCATATCCGCCCAGTGGACGCATTCTGGCAGAGCTGAAAAAGCTCTAAGGGTGCATCTACACTGGCAACTTAGGTCAACTTAAGGACGCCACTATGGACGGGGAATAGCGCTAAATTGACCTTATTAAGTCGACTTAAAGTCAGTGTGAAGGGCTATGTCTACTGTTAAGTCGATTTAATGAGGTTGACTTAAAGTGTAGCCACTCTGTTAAGTCGACTTAAAGTCGATTTTAAGTCGACTTAAAGTCGACCTTGTTAAGTCGACTTAACAGTGTCGACTTAACTTTACAAGTGTAGACATAGCCTAAGGGCCTTGACAGAGAAAGGTGAAGTTAAAACAACAGGATAGAGAACAGACATCAAGGATGGAAAAGTTATTGTTTGAAATCAGTACTCTTCAGACTTCAAACATTAAAGGGAATACAGTAGGGGTTTTACATGAGCTTCATTGAAATCCATAGGACTGCTCACAGGAATAAAGGCTGCGGGTACTGACCTAAATGTTAACAACCCTTGGAGACCTGAGATAGGGCAGGACAGTAAACTCTTTACAAGATATATTGTAAGACTAGACCATAATTTATAACCAGTAAACCCCCTGTTCGCCTCAACCAAAGACGCAACATTCATTCTATTTTAATTTGGCTATCACAGCCAGCAATGGGGATTGATTCTGCTCAAGTTGCAGGCCAGACCTAAAAATTATGTCCAAAACCAGCAGACACCTTTGGCTTCCCTCAGAGCAGTGGGACTGGGATCAGTTTACTATAAAGTGCATAGGCCAGGAGACCTGAGAATTCTCTGTAACAGTTTGATGTGGTGCAGAAATGAACCAGCAAAGTTGTTTTTTATGTATTAACAGCTCTGGGATAAGATTTTCAGAAATGATTAGTGACTTTGGAGCGCCTCAATTTTTGGGTGCCCCACTGGAGGCCTGATTTGCCAGAAGGCGTGCCAATGCACGGGTAGCAGGAGTTGGTTCAGGGTGGAAGTAGAAGCTGATTAGGAATATGCTCCCCACTGCACTAAGCTGGTGGCCAGAGCCAGTTTAGGAACAGGCAAAGTGTTGAATGACAGGACTGGGAGCTGTTCCAAGCATTGGGGTGTTGTTGTTGATAATCAGTTGTGTCAGGAGCAGCTGTCGAGGGCCACTACTGTATCAGAGCCCTACCACGATGACTGATTCAACCAACTCTTATACGCAAGAATAATTTGACATAAATGCAAACCATACTACCTTCAAGGGCACTGAGCTAGAAAACCACTAGCTATGTGGATTGACCCTAGGCAATGATGCTTTGTTAATGTCATTGGAATTTTCCAAAGGAATTATAGCTTGTTGTGCATAGATTCAGTGTTTATAGTATTTTAAATAATCTACAGCAGAAAACACCTCCCCCCACCCACAATTCATAGGGTAAACAGAATTTTAATGTAATATTCATCAGGATGTCTAGTGATCAACAACAACATACCTACATGCCAACCTGAAAAATACCATTAGGGCCAAATGCATGGAGCAGGGAATTTGATATTATTGGTAACGGCTGTTTTAGTTTTGTCCACCAGATGGCACAAGATGGTTTCCTTTAGCTTATGCCATTGTATGGCTCTGCCAGCTCCCCATCATCTCAAAGGGAATTTTCCCTCAGACTTCAATGGAAGCAGTAGAATTGTGTCCATTACTGGGCTAATAATGAGGATATGGCATATATATATAACATTTTATGTAAAGTCACCTAGTCAGTGTCTTATCAATCCGCATGACCACATAAGTGGAAACAGCAACAATTTTGTTGCTTGCACCACTTTAGGCAGCTAAATAAATATTTACTGGATGATACTCTTTCTTTGTAGAGATATCCACCAATTTTTCAGCATTTCCATTTAGGTCCCAATTCTGCCACTCTTGTTCCCACTGACTTCGGTCCTACTGGTTTATTCACTCACGCATGTAAAGTTAAGTATGAGTGTTTGCAGGCTCAGGCCTACTGAGTAGTACCTTAGTCTGAAAGAACTGGTTATATCAGTGGTTCCCAACCTTTTCCTTTATGTGGACCATTGCAGCATCATCGAAAACTTCTGTGGACCACCATGTAGGTAAGCCATTTTAAACATTTTTAACATAGCCTATGGATGACGGGAATCAAACATATATCAAGGGGTATTAAAAATGCAGCTATTTCTAATATTTTATTATGCTCACTCACAAACATATTGCACCCATTGCAGTACATTTACCTACAGTAATTATCATTTTTTTCTCTCCCTCCACGGACCAACCACCTGCAATACCCTCATAGACCACTAGTGGTCCATGGACCGCATTAGGCTATATCATTAGAAAGTAGCAGAAAATGTCAAAGTTACTGTAACATAGGCCTTAAACATTTTTAAACCGTCTTGTAATTAATGTGATAATTACTTAAACAACTAAGTTGATATTTGTCGTTTTGATTTCTAATGGCAAGGATGGTACTTTTCAGTCCTACTTTGCTTCTTCAACATCCTGATAAAAGCCCAATGAAATCAATGAAGAGACTCCGACTGACTTCAGTGCACTCTGTCCTGAAGTTCTCAAGATGGGTCTTTTCCCATCTGATGGCTAATTATTTATTTTTGGGTACTCCTAAAAACAAACACCTTCTTTAATGATTTTTAATTTTTTGCAATTGGATGCCATGGCTGGAATTTTATATAAACTGCAATGTGTACATTCCTTTACTCAGGGAACTTGCCTGGAAACAGCTCCACTGCAATGAACTCCAGTGGCTCTAGATCATGGACTCATGATCTAGAGCCACTGGTGTGCCTGTGCACCTATTTCCAGTGCTTAACAAATGTGAATTGATATTTGCTCGCATAAGTTATTCATGCCTCTTTTTCTGTGTCTCTTTTGGTTCACAAAAGGCTGCTTTCCCTGCACTGTTATGCTTCTAAAATTATTCAGGCATCTCCCATACTTTAAAAAAAACATTTTAGAGCCCAGTTATGCAAGATGCTGATTCCATAATAGTTGAGGGTACCATCAACTTGCAAGAGGAACTTAGCAGTTCACATGATTAGGACTTCTAGGTTTATTTTCAGTCTAGCTTGTTCATCTATCAGTGTAATACATTCCTATAAAATTTGTGAAAGCTGAAATAATTGCTATCTAGATATCTATAATTATAATGCTCCCCTTATCATAGTATCTGAAACCCTCACAGTCTTTAATGTATTTATTAAATATATGGTAGCTCAGTGGTATATTTCTATTTCCACTAGGGAGTAATAAGTA
Source organism: Pelusios castaneus (assembly GCA_007922175.1). NCBI lineage: Eukaryota > Metazoa > Chordata > Testudines > Pelomedusidae > Pelusios > Pelusios castaneus. Next base: position 3,398,119 of record ML685836.1, read on the forward strand.
AGCAGATTCTACTGTTTTAAAAAGACTCTTGAAACTACTGGGTTAACAAACTGACCTACTTGGTTGCTGTGGTTAAAAATATAATGCCTAGCACTAATACCATTAAAGTGCATGTAAGTTCATGGAAAAATGTACACTCCACAGTTGTGCTCCACTCAAGTGAATATTCCATCAGTCTGTCCCTTTTCAGATACTCTGGGAACAGCTGGCAGTTCACCATCCAGGCAAGCTGTCTTGTTCTCCTGTTTGGGCAGAGTGATCAGAAAGCCAACATGTGTCCATTGTTTGCTTTCCGTGGGGGAAAAAAAGGGCTTTTGCCAAGCTCTTGAGCTGCCAAGCAATACCAAGTGCTAGCCTGTAACAACACTCTAGGGACTGAATCCATGAAATAGGTTTCTAGGACAGTATCATTCAGACTATTTGTCAGTACTTTTTCAGAAAACATCAGCTATTCCACACGGAGCACTAATTTTTGTATTGCCTGAAATTACTTCTGCCCTAAATCCAGTCAAGGCATTAAAGGGTCAGAGACAATATCTTATAATATAATTATAACATTTTGGTTATTTTATTCTATCTGGCTTTAGGGCCAGATCCAAAGTCCATTGAAGTCAATGGAAAATTTTCCAGTGACTTCAGTAGACTTTGGCTCAGCCCTTAAATTGTTTTGCCAATCTGGAATGGCCCAGAGGCCAAGATGACTTTTTAAAAAACACTTCTTTGTTGTCATGCATGTCATTTGTGATGCTGCTTAAGTCAGGGTTCGACAAATTTTCTTTGAATCTAGGAGCCAGCCCAAAAATTATAGAGCCAGACAAATGCTGGGGAGCAGACTCAGGAGCAGCCCCCTTTCTCTCGGCATGTCAGGAGCAGCTAGGAGTTGACTCTGAAGCAGGGTCCGTCCCCTGCTGCCGCCGATATGTTGCTGGAAAGGGAGCTGCTCCCGAGTCTGCCCCCCACTGCCAACGTGCCAGGCAGTGGACTCAGGTGCAGCGGCATGGCAGCGGCGGCGGGGAGTGCTCCCCGCCACTACCGACATAATATAGGAACGGGGGTGATAAGTGACAAATCCTAGGTGCCAGGATGAAATTTCTAGGTGCCATGGTGATCTGGCAGCTGGGATTTGTCGAGCCCTGGCCTAGATAACATGGTGATGGCTGCATTATACATTAGAACAGAGGCAAATATACAAATGATATTCACAGTAGAAATGATCAAGAATTTTCTGACAAAAACGCTTTTTGTTGGAAAATGATGATTCATCAAAACTGGAACGTTTTGCAGTAGCTGTTTTCAACAAAACTTTCTCAGGTCCAAGGTGGAACTAAACCACAGGGAGAATGAATAGCCTCATGACCACCTGGGATGTGTCAGACCAAGGTTCAGCTCCCTGCTTCCCTTGATTTGTCTTGGAACTTGAATCTATTGTCCACATCCCAGGTGAGTGCCCTAACTACTGAGCTATTGACTATTCTTGGAGTGGGAGGGAGTAATCTCTCCCTTTCTCCAGAACAATTTTTTTTTTGAAAGGTCTAGTACTCATTCCAATGTGGAACAAAACCAAATTTTGAAAAAACAAAAATTTCCACAAAACCAAATGTAACCCATATGCCTGAAAAGGCTATCTCTGGGAGACCTGCTGAGGGTGGGTTACTATTGTTGGGCAGATTAGCTACCCACAACTAGAAACTTCCAGAAGCAGGGAGTGGTAGCATTTTGAGCATGCTCCACAGTGTACCCTGCTGATGTGATGTGAGGTTGTCAGTCAGATGACTAGAGAGCAGCAGCCTGAGCAGACAGCAGGCAGGAGCTGCCTTGAGGGAGACCATGTGCTCAGTGTTCTGGAGAGGAGCTGAGCCAGGAGTGAACAAGATGTTTTCTCCATGTAAAGGAGTCATTTGCAACAGACCTTGCAGACATGCATATGGGACTGAGGGCTGGTTGCAGAGGAGAAGAGAAAGCCTGCATGGAATGCTACAGAGGATCCCAGCAAAGAAAGAAGAGGACAGCTATTTCTTGCCACTCAAGCTTCCACACTGGAACAGAGACTGTAGCTGAGAGTTGGGTGAACTCCACACAGACTTTGGGACTCTTGGGTATCTTTCATGCAAGGGATTGTTCTTGGTTAATTGTAGTTTGTTTTCTTAGGATAAGGTTCATTTAGTTAGTAGTTAATAAAGTTCATTGTTATGTTTGTTTTTAGTAGTACTTTAATGTGGGAGTGTAGCTCTGAGCAAGCTTCGCCGTGAGTCCTGTACAGACTGGATCCTGGGTCTCCAGCTGCTTTCCCCATAGGGGTTGGGATTGATTTCTGTGGGGCACTGGAGAAGGGCAACTGAATGAATTTAGCCCACCCGAAGGTTACACAAACTCTTGTTTTCTGGCCAGCCCTAAACTCACAGTGCTGGGAACAGGCTTGCTTGGTAACTTTACAGAAAAGGAGTTCAGTGTTGCTAGGTCATATACTGGCAGTGGCCTTTGCTTTAAAAATTTTTCTGCAACTGTGGTATGTTTTAAACCACAAATACCTATTAGAATATACAGTACTTGCTACAGGAGATATGGAAAACAACTTTAAGGTACTGTGACTCTGAAGTATCTCTTTAACATCTAAAAAAAGATAAAATTATAACCAAGACTTTTCAAAGTCACTGCGAGACTATCTTAATTCTTCCGTTTTAAGGAACAAATATTCATGGTAATGGAGTGGGAAGGGGCAGTGTGATCCACTAAGCAGGACACTGAGCCAGGTTCTGCCATAGACCTGTAATGTTACCTTGGGTGAACCACATCATTTCTCTGTGTGTCCATTCACCATAGTTGCAAAATAATAATATTTAGATAAAATTTTCAAAAGCACCAAGGTGACATCAGTGCCACCTACAACCCACAGACTACTTGTGGCACCCTGGATTGCTTTACATTCCCCCACATATGGATCATGACCCATTGGGTGAGAAACACTGGGAAAGATAGAATGGCCCAAATTCACTCCACTACCATGCTGTTGTAACTTGTGGGAATAATGTCACTTCAGAGAAGGTCTTGGCTGTATAGTTAGAATATAAAGTTAGAAATCAAAGATGTGGAACAAGCAAATAAAAATAATCTGAAAACCCAAAACAACATATGATGATGGTGATGTAAATTATTTTTCTGAGTCTTACAAATGCTGTAAGTCAGGGGTAGGCAACCCCCAGCACGTGTGCCAACAGCGGAACACAAGCCCCTTTGGAGCGGCACTCGGCATCCTCTGTGGCGCCACAGAAATTGCCACTCCTGCCACCAAAAGACACTCCCAGTGGCTTCTTTCGGTGGCAGCTGCAGTGCGGAGTTCCCTGCCATGTCCATGCCCCAGGCATACTGTGTAAAGAAGCCGCCCAGAGCGGCTCCTCTCTGTGGTGTGCCACCACCAAAAGGAGTGACTCCAGGCAACTTCTTTCCATGGTGTGCCTGGGGATGGGGTCCCCAGGCACGCTGCCGGGAGGAGCCACTCCAGGTGGCTTCTTTCCACGAGTGGGCCATCGGCACCAGCTGAGGGTTGAGAAGGAGGGGCCGGCATGAGGATTGGCAAAGGTTGCCAACCCCTGCTGTAAGTAAATAAAATACCAAATAATACTTAGTCCGGTGTTAAGTGCAAGGGACTGGACTAGAAGACCTCTTGGGGACCCCTTCAATCCTGTGATTCGATGAAAAACAGCATCATACAGTGATTCAGTCAAATCAAATGCGATTACATGAATGGCAAAACTTGATCATGTCACTTAGTTAGAAATATTTCTTGTGAAACATGACCTAGTATTCGTGTCTCCAGTTTACCCTAATGAAACATACATGAACCATCATTGCTCTTCTGAGAGTTATCTGATATTCCTGGACGCAAATTCAACCCTCATGTAAGTCTACTGACTTCAGTTGTAGGTCTTTTGATCGTTTTATTTGGTTGCCCAGACTTTTGATTCCTAACTCTACTCCAATTACACAGCTTTCTTCCCAGCCAAGCCCTCATTCCTGAAGGCACGTATTATTTCCAGGAATTACGGTATTGTGATATTGGCTGTTACACACTGGCTGATGCTGAGACAAAGCTACTAACAAAACCATGATGCAGAATACATAAATGCAGATCTCTACTGTGAGAGCAAGGGGGTTAGGTTATGTAAATCAGTCTTCGCCTATCTCCAGCCCCCAACTGCCCAAATCCCAGATGAGAACCCCCAATTTTTCTCCACTTGTGCCTCCAGTTCTTGTAGCCTCTTATTGCAACCACTCATCTTCCAGCTAAGGAAGACTGAATGGTATTCTTTGCAAACACTGTCCAAACCTATATTTAATAAGTCAGGTTAGTCACTGTTCATCAGTGTAAGGCATTCCCTCCTCTCTCCTTGTCCTCAAATCACCCCAGGCATGGCCCATCTCCAGGTTTAATCAGCTTTCAGTACTGCCGTTAAATATCTTCATTTGAACTGCAGCTGGGTCTAACATTTGCCTGATTGCTGTTCTGCTCTGTGCCCACAAAGAATCCTGGGGACTGGAATGAGATCACCATTCCTGCTGCTTCAAAAAAAAGGAATGCAGGATCTTTTAAATGGGCTGTAGTTGAGGGTGGGGGGGGGGGGGAGCAAACCATGAGGCAAGTCCATGATCAGAGCTTACCGACTTGTGTGAGAATTACAATGCATGAACCAGCTGCGATTGTTGTCAACATACATGGCCCACGCCCTGTCGTCCTTCCCTAGCATCATGTCCTTGACCACATTAATTCTGGCAATTCCAAAAGCTGGATCTGGATGGTTATCGTAACGATCCACATGCAGTTCCCAGTAATGTACTCCCTTGGAGAAGGCTGCTGTGCCCAGAACAACACGGTCATCATAACTACTGCAGGTGGCAGTCTGGTTGTCATTCGACAGGACTATGTCCCGGTGGGCTGAAGAGGGGTCGAAGGTGAACCAGGCCACTGTGCAGAAAGAATAAAAACATCTTATTAGCAGCAAAGGATGCAATAAAGTGTACTTTTGCCTTATTTCAAATAAGATTCTGTCCTCCAAGCATAATTTCCAACCACACTTTTAAGTGGAAAAGATATTTTTCCCATGTCAGGCTAGACTACGACACTGTGCACTATTTTATCTCAGAGGTGACTGCATTTCAGTCCTGGGAGAAAAGTAAGAACCTTTGTGTAATTTGCACAATCAGTCAAATTTATCAGGCATTTTTCAATCTATTTGGATTATTTATAACTATAAACCAGCCAATGTGATTTGGTCCTATTTGTGCCTGTCTTTTGGGATGTAAGCTGCCTGGAGAAATGAGAGTCTCTGATTCGCTCTTGTACATTGTTGAGAATATCATTGGTACTGCTACAAATCAGAGACAAAAATAATTTGGCTCTGGATTTCCTCAAAATATGGGATTTGGTTCAGGCCTGTCTCTACTGGAAATACTTCTTCATTGTGTGTCCAAGTTCATTATAACTGGGTTTCACTGCTTTAAAAAAAAAAAAAAATTCCCTACATCTAAATAGTTATACTGACATACCTTGCTTGACAGCACTGTATAAATAAGGAGCATGATTATGGTATTTGCTTCAGGATTAATTTACTGTATTATTAATCAAGGTGAACTTCTTCTGATGCCCACATGGATGTCAAATGTAATTACACGGGAACACAGCATGAATTACCACACATCTTATCAAATGCTACTGTGAAATCAATATTAGTAGTGAAGAAAACATTGAAACACCAAGACACAGAGAAAGAGGTGGGGACGAGGAGTGGCATATACCTATTCACAGTGTATGGTGTAAATGACTATGTACTATTGAGCAAACGCAATAATCTTAATTAAATCCAAAATTTCCCCCAGCAAATGCACTTGTATGGTTTGAAGACTAGAGAACTACCAATTTAAAAAGATGCCAAAAGTCTAAAGAGCTGGATTTTATTTTTCTTTTACTATTTTTGAGAACATGAGGCAGGGGAAAGGATGGATTAACAATCTCAGGGCTTGATTTTCAAAGTGCACAGCTATAAAGTGCACAAATACTTTTCCATCCCTAAATCCTCTACGTGTACCCGACAAGATTCTAACGCTATGTACAAATGTTAGACTCCATCAAATGTTCACACATGCTACTGCTGGAAAGTGTGCACTTTACTCACAGAGGCAGAGGTCTGCTAAAGAGGCTCTGATATCTTCTATTTATCCACAGAAGGAGCAACATCAGAGTGGACATCCCATATTGCCCCACTAACGTACATAAATCCTAACCTGGAGGCACAGCATATAGGGCTGAGAGGGGAGCTCAATCTCCAGGCTCATTCAGTCCTGGGGTCCTTCATAAATGTTATCAAAACTCATAAAGCCAAGTACATTGGTGGATGTGAGGGAATGTGAATATCTGGCCACTAGGAACCAGAGCTCTTTATTTTTTAATGACATAAAACAAACTCACCATCAGATGTCTGTAAAACAACTGTCTTGCTGTAAGGGCCAACTCCTGATGAATTAAAAGCTTTGACTCTTGCATTGTAGGTACTGTTGAAATGAAGGCCATCAATTGTGCATAGGGTCTCCTTGCCAACATACACTTCCTGAGCATTCAAAAAGACAGGAACTTAGCTCACCACCTTCTTCCCAATTGAGGGTCTCACAAGTCAGACTTTTAAATATAAACTACAAGATGTTCTTCAATGCTGAGGGGAATTGAGAATGTATATTATCATAGGAGGGATACTTCTCCAGTGAGGCTCAACATGGAGAATTCAAGAAAGACTAGGTACTAAGAAGAAGCAGCAAGAGTGGGGCAAAGATTAAAAAGGGAAGTCTAAAATGTATAACTTTGTTATTTCAAGAGGGTTGTCTCAATCCTAGGGATATTATTAATATACAGCAATATTGTTTTGGAACTTAGATCCAAACCATAAACACAGGGTCTGATTTCTGAAGATAAAAAGAGCTTGTATGTATCACTTGGCTATACAACAACTAAGAGGGTGGGGAAAATGTGATAAATGACTGAAAGGATCTGACTGGTACAAACACCAAGCAGGATGAGTCATCAGTTGGGGCACAAAGGGGTGGCTAGAAGAAATAGGATGAAATTATGAAAGAGAAAATGTAGTAAAATATAAGTGAGATCTGTCAGGCAATGGAACAGTCTATAGGGATAAGAAAGAAACCACATTTTAGCTGGAGACTGGATAAAGCACTAGACAATCTCCGACAGGGACATAATTAGAGCCTTGTGAAATTCTTTAATTTTTTGTTTTATTTTTTGGGAATTTTGTGTTATTTCATGTCATCCTGCAGAAGGAAAGTGGAAGACCTGTGGTGGGGTGAGGTCCTGCCCTGTGGAGCAGTCCTGGAGAGCAAGCCTATCCCACACTCACCCCTCAGTGGTAGCTCTAGTCCTGCAGGGCTAGGCCGGGTTCTCCTCTCCCCACATGTTGTGACCTGCCCTATGGGTTCACAGCACTGCTCACATGTGGCCCAGCACCACCTTCATCATGATGATGGAGGGGTGGCTGAGCTAAACCTGCACGGTGCTGTGATGGCCAGGTCACAACACATGGGGTGAGGGAAGGCGCGGACCTGTGGGAGAGCAGACACCACTGTGGGGTCAGTTCTTCCTTTTATGACTTTTCATGTATCCTTTTTCATTTTCTTTTGTGTAATTTCACATTTGCGAAAAATATGGAGCTTTAGAAATAATCCTGCATTGGCAGGACGATGGAATACATGACTTCTAAGGCATTCCACGTCCAGTGCCTCTGGTTCTGTGAAATACTTCAATTTACAGTAATTTATCATCTAGAACAGAGCTTAAGGCCCTGGTTGAGTAGAGCACTTTTGTCCCAATTCTCTAACACACTTAAGAGCCTGGAGAAGTCCCATTGATGTCAATGAGTCTAAAGTATACACTTAAGCTCATTGCTGAATAGGGAAAGGATTACTTGTGCTTTCAGTAACACAATAAAGACTCTGAGGCCTTAACTTCTCCTCTAGTCTTTTGATCAGATACAAAAGTTATTGTGAAGCAGTTTCATTTAGCTGCATATTATAAAATACATTTTTGTGAGCTAAATTGTGATTTTGGGGCAATTCTTGCTTTCTTGTATGTTTTTACCACTGTGCTCATTCAGATTAAGGTACTTTGCTGTGATATGAACTAAAGCCTGTTTCTTAAATCCACAGACCAGATGCTGATAAAAGTCTTGGGGAAGAAACCCAGCTGTTATTTAGATATCACATAAAATTTTATGTAGGCATATTTTTATTGGAATGGCATTTCCTGAGAAGCAGGCACTTTGTTTTAAAACAGCTATAGCAGATGGTATTTATATCACAGCATTGCAGGCAAAATTACCCTTTTGGAGGGATCACAAAAATCAGGATCTCTTTTGGGATATTCTTGAAATTTGGGGGTTTATAAAAATCTGTTGGAGGAATAGATCTGGATGTGTCCTTGCTTTGGATATAAGTAAGGATTAAGTACTGACCTGAGATCTTTTAAATTATTTATTCTGGGGATTAAATTTGTTTTTATTTATTTAGATTTAAATGTTAATTTAAATGTCTATCAAAGTCTCTTGGGCTGCATCTACACTGGTAAATTAAGTCGACTTAAGCTTGCTTAAGTCGACTTAATTTACCCTGCGCCTACACTACAGTTTCCTTAAGTCAACTTAAGCAGCTTGCTTAAGTCGACTTAAGGAAAATAAAGTCGACTTAATGAAAAATAAGTCGACTTTATTAAACCTCCTTTCTAGTAGACCTAAGGCTTAAGTCGACTCCCTAGAGTCGACTTAAGCCAATGCAGCCATGGGGTAGCCCTAAGTCGACTTAGGGCTACCCCAGGACTACACCAATGCCCTCCCTGCCGGGGGGGGGGGTGGCACAGGGGCAGCCTGGCATGCATCCCTACAGGGCAGGGCAGAACCCTTCCCACCCTGCCCCTATGCCCTGTCAGGGTCCCTGTCCCCCTTTGCCCCATTGTACCTAGGTACAATGGGGCAAAGGCTGAGCCCCCTGGCATTGGGCAAGGGGTGCCCCCCCCGCCCCTGTGGACCTGCCCTAGGTCCCCCTAGCCCCACAAAGTCGACCTAGAGCATCCAGTGTGGACGCTCTAGGTCAACTTTGTAAGTTCCCCTTTAAGTCGACTTTATTTTTAAGTGTGGACACACTAAGTCGACTTAGTTAAGTCGACTTAGTTAAAGTCGACTTAAATTCACAAGTGTAGACCTAGCCTCGGAGCCCTAATACACCATTAATAAGGTATAAAACCCCAGAATCATTAAAGTAACAGTGTCAACACCAATTCAGCAAGCCGTCTCCAGAAAGTTGTTTTCACCCTTTCATTGCTGTGTAAGCACACGCTCAGCCCGCTCCAAAACCCTAGCAATCAGAAGGGCACCAAATTTGGGATCTCTCAGATCAAGGGGATAGAGAAGCAAGTTCCAGGGTCCTGCAGCACTCACCGAGAACACACCCTGCCATGATAATGAGAGGGATTCAGCTCATGCACCGCTCCTGCTGGCCACAGATGTGGCAATAAAGCACAGGGAAAGAGAAGATCTCTCGGATAGACCAGTCTCAGGTCAGAACCAACACCTAAACTCCACCCAGAGACCAATGGGCAGTTAGCGCAGATCCCAGAGCACTGGTGTAATGCAATCTCAGCATTATACCTTGCTCAGCAAGCGATTTGCTGTATTCTGCACCAGCTCCAGTCTCTGTAAGGTTTTAAGGGGCAGCCCCACGTACAGCGCATTGCAACTGTCTAATCTTGAGATAACAAAAGCCTGGATAATGGTGGCAAGGTCTACAATCTGAGAGGAAAGGCCGCAGCCTCCAAGCCAGATGCAGATGATAAAGAGATGGTTGGGTCACTCCCGTAACAGGATTGTCAAGCAGATGTCAGGGTTCTAGAATCACCCCTAAGTTGCATGATTAGTAACTAATGACAGACATACTCCTTCAAAGGGACTCATATAAACCTCCACCATCTACCGCTGCTTCCCCCAACTCCCCCCACCACCACCACTTCAGTCTTGTCTGGGTTAAGCTTCAGTCACTAATCCTCTTTCGTGACCACAGAAAGGATTTTGAGAACCTCAGATAAAAGCCAAATTTACCCAGAAAACTAGAAATAGAATTGTTCCAGGATTATATTTCTTGACCTAGGTCATTGCTTGCTGGGTGTAGCTGACACTGAAGTCTGCAAAGGAACGTCCCTAATTCCTGGGCTTCAATCCTAGCATAGATTAGAGCAGAGTTGGGGCTCCTCTGTTCCACTTCGGTTGACTATGTCCTGGAAGGAGCTATCAGCCATCTGGGGACTACAATAGTATCCTGAAATTCCACCTTCTACCCTCACAAGCCCTCTGTGCTGGAGTCTGCAGGAGGGTAGCACAGAAACTGACTGCACTCATTACAGAGTCCTCCATGCAAGGGGAATCCTCATCTGGGACAATCCAGCATCTTTCTGGCCCCGTTGTGTTGTGGAAGCAGGAATGAATAAGAGAATCTGCCCTCCTACATCCATGTCCTGATGCAAGTTTAACAATAACACAGAGACAACACAAATAAATGCTGAATGAAGTCCTCACTCGGAATTGGCCGCCATCTCCATCATCAAGTTCCAAGATATAACCGTCCACTGGATTGTGGGTTAAAGGTGGCATCCGCCAGGCCAGCGTCACACTGTTGTTTCGGGTGCAACACTTCTCCAGTTGCAGTAATGGTACTGGCGGCACTGTAATGGGAACTGAGTACAGATTAGTATAATTCTGTCCTTATTATCAGGCTCTGTTGTTAGCAATATGATGATCCATTACTTTCCTCATCTCCCCTTTAATCCTGCAAAGTAGCCAAAATTACTTAAGGATAGAGCTGATCAGAAAATATGGAGATATAAAACAACCAGACTACAACTCTTGTGAGGCATTGTGGCAGCCTATTCAAATTGAAATAATTCTATTTGGGGTATTTTGTTTTGCAATGAAAAATTGAAATGTTTCACATGAAGCAAATTTCACAAACATTTTTGTTTAGACGTAAACCCAATTTTCTGTTAAAAAATGTTTCAGTAGATACCTGGGGATACCATTAAAGAAAAATTGTTTCACTTGAATCTTTTATCTAAATAATTCTGCTTAGGCAGCAAAAATGATTTTCAGGTTACAGGAACTTACTCCATCATAATGGAGGGGTGGCTGGCCAAATCTGAGTGGCGCTGAGATCCTGCGTGCCAGTTCACAACACCCAGAGTAGAGAGCAAGATTCAACTCTAGGGGACAGAAACTGCTACAGTAGGGTGATTTCTGTGAGTGCAAATGACCCCATAAGCCCACTCTAAAGCTGCCCATGGACTTAGCTGTTAAAAATGTCTATTTGCTCTTCTTTTGCAGTTTCTTTTCCTAATTCGCCTGTGTGAGCTGTTCTTTCTATTCTCAATTTCTTTCTCTGGTACACTAGAACACTGTGGAAAAATTACTGGGATTGTGTTATGTGACTAACCCTCCACTCATGAACTGACAGAATATCAATATTACATTTGTGATAAACAATACAAAAGTTATTGAGGCCTTCTGATGGCATAAGCAAGTCTGGCAGTGAATGCTGATACTAAGGAGCCCAGAAGAATGAGCATGGCTTACAGCCTTTAAAATAAATTATTAAAGGTGACCGATGTAGGGGACTTGCCCTGCTCATAACTTTTTTTTGTTGTTGCTTCTTTATGATATTTAAGGAAGGCATGAAAGTGCCTTATAAATAAAAATCTACTTGTTTTTTACATTAGAGCTTGGGTCTTGTCTAACTGGAGAGCTAGTGAAATTGTGAAAACATAGGAGTCAGGAAACAATGCTGAGCAGTGAGGAGAAGAAGGGAGTTTCAAATGGACCGTTTAAAACTTTAGGGTGGAGGGTGGATGTGTTTGTTTTTGTTAACATACACACACATATATAAAGTCAATGCTGGATGAATGCTGTGGAGAAAAGACATCTTTATTAAAGAGTAACTTTAGTTAAGATGTGAAGTTCACAATACACATCCAATGAGACCTGTTGGGGAATTTTAGGAGGGGCCCTCTTAGGTCAAGAGGACCTTGATAGGCACCCCCCACCCTGAGGCTCGTTCTCCAGCTGAGACCAAATAGACAGAGACCGAGGGCGTGTGATCAGGCTTTATTCAGCTGAATGGCAGTCTGCCACTCAGAGTAAAACTCCAAGGTAGAGAGCCCCAAACAAAGGCTGGCTTACACTTTTATACATTTTTGGGTTACATTTGCTAATATTGACAGATGAGAGAAGAAACAAAACTCTTTGTTCTACAACCATGAGACATATACATGTCAATAGATGACGGATATATGCAAGATGTTTTTACTAAAGGATAACACTTGTTCACCGGTTATCCTCACAACTTGTTCTAAACACTCTCTAATGTTATTACAATTTACGGTACTCAGTAGCCTTGACAAACTTTTACCGTGCTGATGGGGAGGGAGTCATACAGAAAAGGATTCATTCTAGTTTCTTAACTATGCTTAATGACTGAAAGGAGACAGTAAGTCTAGCATCCCCAACAAGCAGAGGAGAATCAATTTACAGGCAAAAACAGGGTCAGAACAAGACAGACTCCATCTTGGATTTCCTTCTCAGACCCCTTCCAAGATCCCCTTCACAAAACAAGGGGAAGATAAGATTTCTGGTATTTCTAAGGTAAAATCTAAACAAAAAAAATCCCCAAAACTTTAAAAGGAATTTTTCAGGCTTTATCCATCATAAAGAAGAGAAAAAAGGCACAAGCCCAGTGTGCAGGTTGCCTTTAAGCCTTAAAAAAGTAGCAATGTTACTTAATTTTGCTATGTGCTGTTAAACAGGTGAGACAATTCTCACTTCTCCCCGGACCTCTCCCCTCCAAGATACATGAAACTCCTCTTGACTTCAAATGCATGTAATTCATATCTTTTCAGACAAAGAGTTGGGTTTCTGCTGTGTTACTTACATCCCAGAGGTGGATGCATTTCAGTATTTGTGAAGTGATCTTTGTGCACCTCCTACCTAACACACTTGGATTCTGTGAAACATAGGGCCACAGTGTGACCGGGGGGACTGCATGGCCACACAGTGATGCAAGGAGGAATAAGACCCACAATCTACCTCTCTCCTCCTAATTAGGCCCCTGCACAGTCTCCTGTGATTTTGGGTCCAAGCATATTGGAGTGAGCAATATGCCTGCTGTTAATGCCCTCTTCCCACCCACTCAGCTACCCTATGTAGATAGGCGGAGAGTAGGTAGGAATGGGCACAGCTTGGCTCCACCCCCAACCAACCATGGGTGGAAGGAGACAACATGCTACTGAAAAGAGCCAGGAGCAGATTCCCACTTTCCTGAAGCAAAGGGGGGAATGGCAAAAGAACCATCCCTCTCTGCCTAGAAATAGATGAAAGGGAGGTGAACTAATTAGGGCAATTCATTGGGTTGTACCTACGAGTAATAGCACACCTTTTAAAAAAGGTAAATGTAGGCTAAGTACCATGGGGAAAAAAGAGAACACTTAGCCATTAAATTACAGAATGGCACCACCAATTGTGCCATTTATAGCTTTACTGGAGAAAGCACTAACCACCATCCTGTCAGGAACAATGCTACATTGGCAGGGAGATGGACCAGACAGCCAAACATGTTTTTTTCCATGTCTAATTGCTGTATTATGATTCTGTAAATGATGTATGCAGGGCATCCTCTGGGTACTAGATCAACAGAGACTTATCTGGTGGGCAGGGGGCAGAAAGAAGTCTCCAAAGAAAGATGTGAGTAAGTTGATCATGGGGGTTAGGTAGAGATGGCAGGAGGGAGATAACACTCCTAGGATGGAGAAGCAGACAGGTTAATATTTGGAGCCAAGTCGGTGAAAGGAAGTGGTTGGGTTTTTAAGCTGTCAGCCTGGCAGAGAAGGCTACTGTGGGTGATAGTGGGTGTGTTTCTGAAGCAGGGTCGGATACTGGAAAGGAGATACAGCAGAGGCAGTGTGTGAGTATGGGGGTTATCTTTGGATCATGCCACATGCAGGAAGAGGGGGGTGGGTAAAAGGGAATGGGGAAAAGATGGTCCATCACATGGCAAATGTGATTTTAAACATTTGTGTCCATTCTTCATTTTGCAACAAAACACTAATTGCATCAATATCCCAGAATGTAAGAACAAATCAGACTTGGATCAGATCTCTGCCCACATCTTCAGTGAAAACAGTGAATGTGATCTACCAAACCAGCTAGTCATGGAGAAGGGTAGGGATTTTAAGCCAGAGATATCAGAAAATATAACAGAGGGAAGAGGACAGAGATGAAGGAAAGATGTGGGCTAAATCAAAATGTCACCTAATATTAGAAACTGTGCAAATCTCTCAGTGGATCAACATAACCCCTTTACCGTATTTCCCCAACGATAAGCCGCCCCACATTATAGGCCGCCCCATTCTATAAGCCGCAGAAAATGCTCATTTAAGTTTTAGAACTCTAAGATAAGCCGCCCCATGTTATTAGCCGCGGC
>ML685836.1:3426294-3460018 GCA_007922175.1 Pelusios castaneus
GCTCTAGGTCGACTTTGTAAGTTCCCCTTTAAGTCGACTTTAATTTTAAGTGTAGACACACTAAGTCGACTTAGTTAAGTCGACTTAGTTAAAGTCGACTTAAAAGTGCAAGTGTAGACATAGCCATACTGCTGTAAATCAGGAATAAGTCCACTGCAGTCAATGGAGTTACTCAGTGTAAAAAATGGTGTAAGTGGGAGGAGAATCAGGCCTTTTATTGGGACATCACAAATCTAGGAAGTTGTAAGAATGCGGGTCTCAGAACACTGAGTTGAAGCAGTCCTTCCATTCCCTTTACATTTTGCTAGGCACACAACTGAAAAAACCTAAAACATTTGTAATGCACCCAGCACTTATAATATCTAGGTATCAAATATAGAACTATGAGCACATGGAATTTGTCCATAAAGAACCCCACTGACCAGTGACCATCACTCCATTCAGCCAGTTATTAAGCAAATGTCTAACTTTAAACACATGAGCAATTCCATTGAAGTCATGCTTTAAGTACCTAGTTAAACTGGGGTCTGAATATGGACTTCAAGATTTGGTTAATCGGAATTTAATTGAGAAAAAACTTCAGGACTTAGCTTAATGTGCATTAACACTAGGCTAAAGAGTCAGTACAACAGAAATGTTTGTAGCCACTCTCTCTGGAATGCTTGTAACTCATAAAAGTGATCCTCACCTTTAATTTCTGCTCACGCTCTTTGGTAACTTTCGTGAGCAATTTTGCCTTTTGACGAGTTAATGCATCAACTAGGGCATCACACTGCGCAACCAGACAAGCTTCATAATCCAACCCATTCTCCTAGAAGAAGGTGACAATCATATTCATCTATGAAAATGAAGTTTTACAGTAAAAGAAGTTATTTAGCCAAACCAATATACATGTTTTACATTTAGAAAATGTTTCCTTTCAAGAGTTTGGCTTGTTATGTTTCCATTACATATTGCACCATTAACAGCTGCTGGCTATAAAATGCCTAAAGAGACACTGTCAAGATGATTATGCTACACAATTGATTTACTGTAATCCCTTAATATACTAGCATTTTCCAGACAAATGAATGCATGGGAGTCTCTATGTATTATTAAAATATTGTTCCAAATTCTGCTCTCAGCTACCCCACTGGAACTCCTCTGAAATCTGGGAAGTTGTACCACAGTAACTAGAGCAGAATGCAGTCCGTTGACTGACCCCAAGGGGAATGAAACAAGAATAAAAGCTCTTGAGATTGTGGTATACTGCTTCAAACTGAAGGCGCTGGGTAAAATGCATAACCAAAGGAACAATTTTAACTTAAGCACTTTTTTCCCCACTTCTTGTACTTTTCTGATTTGTCTACCTGACCAAAATTAGATTTATGCTATTGCCTTCCTAATGGTTGGAAGACAATTCTCTGCATTTGATACAGTTAGCAGTACCCACTTTTAACAGACTGGCCACTCTGGTAGTTACTTTTCCCAGGAAGAACATAACTGGCTAAGTTCTCCATTGTCTTTGCTTACAGCCTCAATTCAGCAAAGCACTTAAGCATGTGCTTACCTTTAAACATGTGTTTAAATCCCAATGAATCAATGGAGAATCGCAGGAAGGAATTCAGCTGTCAACAGATATAAACCTTGATGTACCTTGTGTGAGCTTTACGCCTGTGCAAAGTGAGGGTGAAATACTACCAGTCTGATGCGGGAGAGCTTTGCACCCACTTTGCATGGGAGTAAATGATTATAAAGTGCAAAGCAGGGGAAAATCAGGACCAGTGATGATAGATGGACATAGTCAGCAAAGAGTTTACAGTATTTTTAGACCTTTAACCTATTCATTCCTCTGACAAGGTTCACTTTCAAATCAGTTATTAAAACCACAAATATTACTTTTATAGGAATGAATTCCTGAATGCTTTTTAGTCTATAAATACAAATTAATCTATGAATGTGCACAATTTGCTGCCCCAGCATCTACTGGTTATACACACTGCTTTGTTTATGCTAGGGACAACATATATGCCCTTTTCGCTCTGGGAAAAAAATCAGTCTTAGAAAAAAAATTGGTTTGCCAATTTCATTTAATTATTCTGGAGCCATTGCTAAGCTAAATTAGGTTTAGATGGGCATCTTGCACTAAGAAGCAAGTGCTATCTCTTCTACAAGGTATCCTTGCTTTGGGATAGCAATAAAACATAGGTGCCAAATCCCTCTACTCTCAATCTTCCCTGCTGACTTGATTCAAGTGACAGAAGGGACTTCTAGACAGAAAAGGAAAATGAAATTTAGCTCAATAATCAATGGGCCCAATTCTCTTCTTTCTTGTACCATTTTTGCACCAGTGTTACTCCACTGACTTTGAGTTTCTCCTGATTTACGCAACTGTTAGAGCGACATCAAGCTTCTGCTCTCATTTACACTGGTGTGAATCAGGAATAACTCTACTGAAGTCACTGGAGTTACCTTAAAGTACAGATAGGATAAGTGTGAGGGGAATCAGGTTCTGCATAGGGATCCCTTATACACACGTGTTACTTATTTCAGTCTCTTCCTTTATTTCAGCTTTTCTCTTCCCCTTTATTTATTTATTTCAATTTACCTTCTTTTTAGAGTGAGTTTTCCAGAATCCTTTCATTTTATTACCCTCAACCTCACACCTTAAGCCATGATTCATGCAGCCTGTTCTCTGATTCAGGAGAGATAGAAAGTTCTTCCTCTGGAAGCTGAATGCACTGCCTCTGTGGATACGTCTATACTGCAGTCACAGGCTCTGGGTATAGCTAGAGCTAACAAACGTTAAGAGAGCTATGTCCCAGAATAGTGAAGCTGCAGGGGTGCATGCTTCAGCGTAGACTAACTCTGTGAATAAGCACTCGTGGTTCTCTGCTAGCATGGGGATTGAGGGACCAAGTTTGACCTGAACTCAGATGAGCTACAGCTGACCATAGATTAACCCCAGCCCCTTTCTGCTTGTATCT
Organism: Pelusios castaneus; assembly: GCA_007922175.1. Classification (NCBI taxonomy): domain Eukaryota; kingdom Metazoa; phylum Chordata; order Testudines; family Pelomedusidae; genus Pelusios; species Pelusios castaneus. The sequence goes on from ML685836.1 coordinate 3,429,261, forward strand.
GTCCTTCCTCTACTTGGGTCACACGCCCTGTGCCTTCACTTTATCTCTAACAAGATGACAGGGAATGTTGGTTTCTGCACATAGCCTGAGTTGGAATGAGTGCTCCTCTGGGTGCTCCTGTAATGGGGATTAAGTGGGCTCCCCCCACATCCCCACCAGCATAAAGAACTTCTATTCAGACATCCAATGGGAAGATTTAGATTATGACTCCAAGAAGAAGAGATGGGAGGCTGAATGCAGATTTTTGCAGCAAATGGGAGAAGGGTAAGAACAGTATAGTGACAGGAAGGAGGTCCCTTAGAGAGTCAGGGAAGACGTTAGTGAGAGCAGTGAAGCAGTTTATGAAACATGAAAGAACAGTGTAAGGGATTTGAAAGTGGCCCTAAGAAGAGAAAAAGTAAAGAAGAAAAGCGGCAATCCACAGATTCAAGGAAAAAGAGGGAGAAAGAAAAAGGAGGCCATGAGCTCTCTCTCATTCAGCAAGGAAGTAAAGGGTTTGACTTGCTGTTTGGCTGGTAAGGTGTTTAAATACAATGATAAAAACTACACATCTTTTACTCCATTGAGTAAATGTTTGTGTGTAAGCAATGCTGCTGAGAGGTGGAAGTGGGAGGCTGCCAGCACTGAGGTATTTCTTGGAGACAACCAGAGTCGTGCTTCCCAGCTCTGATGATGGATCTGAATCCAAACATTCCCAGCCTTCTGACTTCTTCAGATTTTGTTCTTGTTCAAGCCTATTACAAGAGATTGGCCCACTATGTGCAGTTCGGTCCAACTCCAGATCTGAATTTCCTCAAAACTCAGCAGGTGGGGGTGGGGCCCAGGTTTCTACTTTGGGTTCACCACTAGCATTTTATTAATGTGGGATGGAGATTCAGGGCAGTCATAGTTACGAAGACCAGAACACATGACTCCTGGTCATTCAACCCTACCTACAACACCATCACTATGCGCAACAATTCAACAGTGTTTCTAGTCATATGTATTAACAGATATTACACCATGGTTTAAAATATTTGTAAATGTCCATCTTTGGGGTTCAAGGGGGTAAAAGTAGCTATTGAAGGGGGCTGGATGACTCAGGGACTCAGTGATAGACTATAGTTCCTTCACTGGAGCTCACTACTGCAAAGCTGTCCCATGTCTGTAGTCAGTGGCTGAAATTCATTACCACCTGATAGCTGCTTGGTGGCCTATGGGCAGGACTAAGTGGTTTAGGCCAGTTCCTATAATCAGTTCTTCATGCCACTTAAAAAAAAAAAATCAGTTTGTCCCCTTTACTGTTACATCTAGCAAAGCAACAAAGAAATGCATGGGGTGGGGGATACAACACTTTGCATATGTTGACAGCATTCATAATCTGGGTTTTTTAAATAATTTAATTGTAGATCAAATTTGTATTTCACAAATTCCTGACTCTCCTTTAATTGCGAAACAGGAACTCAGGATTACTCACTGACGACCGAAGGGCCAGAAATAAATCAGATAGCACACAGTGGATAGACCATAGACGTCGTTGGTGCAAGAACATGCTAGCACTAGTCAGGATAATAATAATCCCCCTCTAACACCCTGATGGTGAGTATGGGGAAGTGGGCACTATTGTGGCATGTCCCAGACCTGTTCTGGTGAACAGAAAGCTGAAAATTCCCTGTATCCCGCAACTTCTATAAGTATTACAGTCACTTGAAAGAAAACAACTGAGTTTCACATTGGTTTTGCCCTTTTGTAGCATAAATACCAATTTGTGTTTTAAAAGACATTAATTAGTCTTTTGCTCACTGTAATGAGTTGAAATCCCATGATCAGAGCTGAACAGATACACACACAACAATAATTTCCATTCGAATAAAAATCTTAATTCATTTTGGCAGTGCTTTGTGCCCTTTCTTGTGTTTTAACTTTCCACAAATATGCTAACAATTAAAACACAGGAATGTTTTCAGAAACAGACTATTTTAAGTGAGTTAAACTATTGACAGGTAATACATTTTGAATTAGTAAAAATGAGCATTTGTACCAAAAGCCTGACTATAAGAATTACACCTATCCACTCAGGTAACAGAACACACCATTTAACCAATGTGTCCAACCAGAAGCTAAACACCACAGTTCAAAATTCCAGTTTTGAATATCAACTTCTTGCAACAAATGGCATATAAATTATCTACAAATATTTGTAGATATGAACTACAAATTAGCTATGAATAATTTTACCTAATAAATGCATTCAAGAAAAGAGTAAGTTATTCCAGGCAATCTGTGAACAGAAAGGGACTAAAGTAATCAAATAAATTATGCACTTAGCTCTAATGACTGTAGTATTATCAAAAACAACTAGTAGTATACAATTACCTGTATCTGTTGTAATATATTTTTCAGCTGAACCAAAAATTCTTTTGCTTCCTTTGCTTTATCTGATACACCATTTAAAGCCTGAGAAAGCTGTGCCTGTAAGAAACAGAATTTAAATGAAAAATTAGAGATAAAATGCAAATGAATTCTTACTAATCCTTACGTCTTACAATTAAGTGTTAAAAAGCTTACTTGACATCACATGCATTCTTATTTGCACAGAGGATTTGTGCTGGCAAAGAATAAGTTAGGATTTAGAAAGGGTGAATCTGTGTGTGGGTAGTCAGTTATTGTCTCCATTTTTCCAATTAAATGTAATGACTAGTTAAGTCACAACACTTATAAAAGCCTCCAACTTGCTCACATATGCATGGAAATTATAGTATCTTACATTTAGAGTGTCTGTCATGCTGAAAAATCCCCAAATAATGTCTAAAACAGCAATTTTTTACCACTAAACCTGAGATTTTTACAAACTTTATAGTGTCAGGTACAGTGAAGATATATTAAAACTGTCAATACAAATCCCTGTTTGCATCGTCTTGTAACACTGTGTAAAAATTTCTTTTGGGGCTGAAAGCATCCACTCTCCAACTTAACCCAGAAGTGAATATTTCTAGAAAGATTGACGAATAATTCCTTTACCCTTTTTGAGTTATGAGATGGTGAGAGGGAAAAAAATGTTCTTTCACAATTGTAAGACAACTTTAAGAAAACGTTTTGTTTGTGAATAATTGAATGTTACAATATGGTATTTGAGCTATAATTCTAAACACAAGACTAAGCAACTTTAACTCTACTCTTTTTGCCTATGTACTACAATAATCTTCACATGACCACATATTACTCCTCAAAGCATAAAACATGGCATCTGGCAACCTTGTATTTAGCTGTGATACTCTGACACTCTAGCCATGAAGAAGAGCTCTGTGTAAAGTCAAAAACTTGTCTCTTTCACCAACAGAAGTTGGTCCTGCATTGGCAGGCATGGACCAGTTACGAGTTTTTATTTGCTGTGTAGATATACCCTTTGAGGCTTGGGCACAAAATAGGGATCCAGATGTAGGTACCTAGAGGTAGGAATATAAATCCTGAGGGAACTTTTACCCTGAAAACATAGGCCCCAAGTGAGTTCAGGGACTTACAGAGTTTGGCAGGAGTTTTGCGACTCTCAGTGGAGCCAAAACTGGAACTTAGATAACTAACTCTGCAGTTAAAGCAACTACATACCTTTGCGGATGTGGGTCAAAGTCACCATTTATTCTCCATCTACTCTTGGCTCCTGAGGAGAACTAATTTACTGCAGTCCTGACAGGACACAGCTCATTTCATCGCTGTGTGAGCTCAGCCCTACCCAACCACTTCTCTGCTCTATTTCTCCTCAGCCCCCTCCCTCCCTACGCACTTGCTCAAGCAGGAGAAAGAAGAACATGGGGTGCACTGCTCCTGCTCTATTTCCTATGCCTTGACAGATGAGGTAGGAAGCTCTAACACAACCGCAGGAGGTCCTTGTGTAGCCACATTAGGGTTAGACACAAACTGGCTCTTAATGGGACTAAGAGTTGAAGGCTTAAGGAAGAATCAACCCTGTTTATTTTTCTGTTCTTTGGAATGTTCCATTTTAAGCAAAGTTACATGTATTGTACTGGTACCAGATTGGAAAATAGAATAAAGATTCATAGACTATAAGGTCAAAAGGGACTATTATGATCTCAAGTCTGACCTGCACAATGCAGGCCACAGAACCTCAATCACCCACTCCTGTCATAGACCACTAACCTAAGAGTGAATTATTGAAGTTCTCAAATAATGGTTTAAAGACTTCAAGGTACAGAGAATCCACCAGCAAGTGACCTGTGGCCCATGCTGCAGAGGAAGATGGAAAACCCCCCAAGGTCTCTGCCAATCTACCCCATGGGAAAATTCCTTCCTGACCCCAGTTATGGTGATCAGTTAAACCCTAAGCATGTGGTCAAGTCTCACTAACTAGCCAGATGCCCAGAAAGAATTCTCTGTAATAACTCAGAACCCACCCCATCTAGCATCCTGTACTACAATTCATTATCTAATAGGAAGAGCTATAATAATTATATTATTGCTGTCAGTACTTTAAAAATTTTTTTTTACCCTCTGTGACGCTGTCTGGATTTAGGGAACCATTTATGATATTTTGTATTAATATTTTATAATTGTTATAATCCATAGGAACTGTGCCATGTTTGGTGTCAATAGAAAGGTAATAATTTGTGGGGAATGATTATATAGTTTATGTGTAGGATTTGTATTCATATCAGAAATTAGAAATATGATTGTTATATTTGAACTTGTGTAAGGCTGGGGAAACTCCCCAGACTGAATGTCTACCCAGCCATTGTCCCTTTAATGGCCCATTAAGGAATCTCCCCAGTATAATGGGCTGAAGAAGAAAACCTGTTGAGCCACTAGGACTTGAACATGTGACTCAACTCCAATTTGATTGGAAAGAACTGCACACAGCATGAAGAAGGCCAGAGGTAATAAAAGGCAGCAGCCCCGACTCCATCTTGCTCTCAAGTCCCCAGTCTACAGCCAACACCCATCTCTGGAACTATTCCTCTGAGACTGGACAAAGGATTGAGGCCCACCCTGGTGCTGGGTGCTTACCAGAGGAACAAGCCTGCAAACTGCTTTTCATGAATTTTAAATCATTTGTATGTATGTGATTCGCTTTGACCCTTTAACATCTCTCATATTTTGCTTCTTTTCTTCTTATATTAAACCTTTAGTTGTAGTTGCTAAAGGATTGGCTATCAGTGTGGTATTTTGGGTAAGATCCAAACCTATATTGTTCTGTGTGCTGTGGCTGGCCCTTTGGGGTCAGGAGAACCTATATCTTTAAGGGACCGTGCAGCTAGGTGGGAGCCGGAGGAGCTGGAGTGCAATAAAGGGAGCTGTTTCTATTTTGGACGGACTTCTTGGTACCCGGTGTGGGGAACTAGAAGCCTGGTTGTGAGTGATAGGGAGACTGGTTTAAGTACCACCCATCAGTGCGTGGGGAGTTTGGCTCCCGGTTTTGCAGCTTGCCCTGATTTTTGCACATCCAGGAAGGTATCCCAGGAGGCCCTGGTCACACCCTCTTACTCAAATTCTTGGCCCTTCACAAAATCTGAAGTAACAATGTCAGGTAAAAAAGGTTACCAGGCCCATTGAGCCAAATCTTTGTCCCTTGATAAGGTCCCTAAGTGCCATCAAAGTATCACAAAGGGGCTGGTGAAGATTCCCCCAGTATTACACCAACCCCTTTCGGTGACATCTCTGCACCCCACGCTCAGGGCATGTTTAGGGGCAGGGCAGGGGGTGGTAGTATCAAGAGAGTGGGGCTGAAGTGTGATCTGTTCTGCCAATCAGTGGCTGATAGAATGGTCCCAACAGGACGAGTGTGCCTCAGCCACAAACCAAAGAGATTATGATCAGTCCTTGGCAAAAGTATAATTACCACCACTCCAACATCTAATCCTATCCCCAACATCAGAGCAGAGTGTCTCCCATGGTATGGGCGTGACCAAAAACTAGGGGTTGTTTCACAGTTATCAGGGAAGACATTAGATTGTCAGTCAATCCAGATGAAGCATAAACTACATGGATATTAATGTCACTAAGCACGCTCAGGCTCAGTTCCTCATATATAATCACTGTAAAGATCCTATATATATAAACTTGACAAAGACATAGATCAAAAAGCTCTTGATCAAACTTTTCACTCATTAAAAATTGCACAATATGAAAACCAGTTTTCTGATCACTTATCATAGAATCATAGAATCATAGAATAATAGGGTTGGAAGGGACCTCACGAGGTCATCTAGTCCAACCCCCTGTTAAAAAGCAGGACCACTCCCCCTAAATTATCCCAGCCAGGGTTTTGTCTAACCGAGCCTTAAAAATCTCCAAAGATGAAGATTCTACCACCTCCCTAGATAGCCCATTCCAATGCTTCACCACCCTCCTAGTGAGAAAGTTTTTCCTAATATCCAACCTTGACCTCCCCAGCTGTAATTTGAAACCATTGCTCCTTGTTCTGTCCTCTGTTACACTCGAGAACAGCCTACCTCCCTCCTCTTTGGAGCAACCCTTCAAGTAGTTGAAGGTTGCTATCAAATCTCCCCTCAGTCTTCTCTTCTGTAGACTAAATAAGCCTGGTTCCTTCAGTCTTTCCTCGTAAGTCATGTGCCCCAGCCCCCTAATCATTTTTGTTGCCCTCCGCTGGACTCTTTCTAATTTGTCCACATCCTTTCTGTAGTAGGGAGCCCAAAACTGGACACAGTACTCCAGATGTGGCCTGACCAGTGTCGAATAGAGGGGAATTATCACATCCCTCGATCTGCTGGCAATACTCCTACTGATGCAGCCTAATATGCCATTGGCCTTTTTGGCAACAAGGGCACACTGTTGGCTCATATTCATCTTCCCGTCCACCATAACTCCCAGGTCCTTTTCTACAGCGCTGCTACTTAGCTGATCGGTCCCCAGCCTGTAGCAGTGCATGGGATTTTTCCGTCCTAAGTGCAGGACTTTGCACTTGTCTTTGTTGAACCTCATGAGGTTTCTTTCGGCCCAGTGTTCCAATTTGTCCAAGTCTCTCTGGATCCTGTCCCTGCCCTCCAGAGTATCTACCATTCCCCCCCAACTTGGTGTCATCCGCAAACTTACTAAGCACGCAGTCTATTCCATCATCAAGATCATTAATGAAGATGTTGAATAGAACCGGCCCCAGGACCGACCCCTGGGGCACTCCACTCGTTACCGGTTGCCAACCAGACATCGAGCCATTGATTCCTACCCGCTGAGCCCGTTGATCTAACCAGTTTTCGATCCACCTTACAGTCCACTCGTCCAACCTATACTTCCTTAACTTGCCGACGAGAATGCTGTGGGAAACCGTATCAAAAGCCTTGCTAAAGTCAAGGTATATCACGTCAACGGCTCTTCCCGCATCCACAAATCTAGTCATCTCATCATAGAAGGAAATCAGGTTGGTCAGGCACGATTTGCCCTTGGTGAATCCATGTTGACTGTTCCTGATCACTCTATTTTCCTCCAAGTGTTTCAGGATGGATTCCTTGAGGACCTGCTCCATGATTTTCCCAGGGATTGAGGTGAGGCTGACCGGTCTGTAGTTCCACGGATCCTCCTTTTTCCCTTTCTTAAAGATAGGTACTATATTTGCCTTTTTCCAATCCTCCGGGACCAACCCCGTTCGCCACGAGTTCTCAAAGATAATGGCCAGCGGCTCTGCAATCACTTCCCCCAACTCCCTCAGCACCCTCAGATGCAGTTCATCCGGCCCCATGGACTTGTGCACATCCAATTTCATTAAGTGTTCCCTAACCTGATTTTCCATCACCGAGGGCTACTCTTCTCTCCAGTCCGCGTTACCCCGTGTAGTAGCCTGGGAGCTGGCCCACCCTGTGAAGACTGAAGTAAAAAAAGCATTGAGTACTTCAGCCTTTTCCGCATCATCCTCCACGAGGATGCCTGCCCCATTCAATAAGGGACCTACACCACCTCTGATCCTTTTCTTGTTGCTGACATACTTATAGAACCCCTTTCTGTTATCCTTCACATCTCTTGCTGGCTGCAACTCCAATTGTCCTTTGGCCTTTCTGATTTGATCCCTGCAGTCCCGAGCAATATCTTTATACGCCTCTCTTATCATCTGTCCAAGCTTGCACTTCTTGTAAGCTTCCCTTTTATGTTTCAGCTCTCCGCAGAGTTCCCTGCTAAGCCACGCTGGTCGCCGTCCACATTTGCTGTTCTTTCTGCACATCGGAATGTTATCTTCCTGTGCCTTTAACAGGGTTTCTTTAAAATACAGCCAGCTGTCTTGGACACCTTTCCCCTTTAGATCAGCCTCCCATGGGACCCTGCCCATCAGCTCCCTAAGGGATCCAAAATCTGCTTTTCTGAAGTCCAGGGTGTGTGTTCTGCTTCTTTCCTTCCTTCCATTGATCAGGATCCTGAACCCTACCATCTCATGGTCACTGCTGCCCAGGTTGCCATTTACTTCTACTTCCCCGATCAATTCTTCTCTGTTTGTGAGCAATAGGTCTAGAGGTGCAAGGCCCCTAGTTGGTTCCTCCAGCATTTGTACTAGGAAGTTGTCCTCAATATTCTCCAAAAACTTCCTGGATTGCCTGTGCACTGCTGTATTATCTTCCCAGCAGACATCAGGATAATTGAAGTCCCCCATAAGAACCAGGGCCTGCGACGATCTGGAAACTTCTGTTAGTTGTCCATAGAACGCCTCATCCACCTCCTCTTTCTGGTCTGGCGGTCTGTAGCAGACACCACCACAACATCCCCCTTGTTGCATTCTCCCCTAAACTTAACCCACAAACTTTCAACCATCTTGTTTCCACTTTCATAGTGGAGCTCCGAGCAGTCATACAGCTCTTTTACATATAACGCTACTCCTCCCCCCCTTTTTCCCTGCCTGTCCTTCCTGAACAATTTATATCCATCCATGGCAGTGCTCCAGTCATGCAAGTTATCCCACCACGTTTCTGTTATTCCAATTATATCATAGTTCCTTGTCTGTGCCAGTACTACCAATTCTTCCTGCTTGTTTCCCAGGCTCCTCGCATTTGTGTACAGGCACCTAAGATACTGGGCCCATTGCCCTACTTTGCCCTGTCGATTCTCCCTCCTGTCGCATCCTTCCTCCTTGCAATTTCTCCCGGTGTCCTCCGTTTACAGATAATAGCCTTGATTATTAAAGCATTTATGGGGTAGTTTTCAAAGCAAATGGATTTAGCCATGTACTTCCCATTAAAACAAAATGGATTCACATGCTTAAAACCTGCATAAACCACTATACAACATGCCCTGTACACTCAGAGCTCTCTTTCATACTGTGGAAGGATTTGCTTGAAGCCGACCTGCAAGTTACAAGCTCCATTAACTATGACAATTAATAGTTCCTGACAAATGTTGATCTATCCACATTTATCTTCATTTTAATATCTGGATCCAACAATGACATAAGGATTCTGTAGCTGGATAAAAAGGTTATTCTCCGTCTTATCAAATACAGTAACAGACATAATAGAGAGGACAAATAATCAAATCTAGCTTGGCGTTGTAGACTGATATCTTCCCTGATTTTAGAAAAGGAGACAGAATTCTATCATTCTTTCTCAAAAGAAGAGTCCATTGCTCATTTACTTTTCTTTTTCTCCATCTACCACCATAGCAGATTAACTACTGATTTCGTCATATGATTCAGGCAATGACTTCTGAAAGAGCTTTCAAGCTTCTGGGAAGGGAGGAAGGAGTTCTGGGCAATACTGGTCTATATTCTAAAAGGCATCAATATGCCAATACTCACCTTTGACTACTTGCTCATCTCCCTACCCAACAGAGTCCTAATTAGACCCCTTTCCAGTTAAACTTCCTGCTGCTGTCCCTACTACAAGATCATACATGGAACAAGAGTTCTATTTTTTGATATACATGGTGGGACGCAACAGAAGTTGTGGAGTTGGTACTAGTTCACCATACTTTCTCATATGTAAGAGTCAAAGGGCCCATGAATTTAAATGCCATCAATATTATTATTATTACAATTATTATTATTAATAACAGGAACAACAACATTTGTATTACAATAGAGCCTAGAGATCCCAAGTGTGACCAGGGCTCCACTCACTGTGCTAGGTGCTATACAAACACATGGCATAACATCATTCCCTCCAACATTAGAAGCACAAAAAATTGATCAGACTCTTAAAAGCCTTCACAGCAGAACCTCAATTGATGTAAATCAATGAACTTTCACTGTAAATCAATAGAGCTACACTGATTTATGCCAACTGAAGATGTAGCTCTGTTTGTATATTACATAATTTGTAACTTCTCGAGAAAATAATTTATTTATGGCAGATTCCTACACATTTTTCTAGGGGAATGTATCGTTATGAAACTAATATGACTACAAAATGATCATGACTGATGAGCTAGACTATCTAGAAAGAATATGAATAAACTGAATTAAATTTGCCATATAATTCAAAATATAACACTTTCATTTAAGAGTTGGCCAAAGTTACTGGATCCAAGAAGCAGTACGTGTAAATTACTGCATCTGAAAACTTATTTAGGGCCAACTACAAACATCTAGTTCCAAAATGCAGTTGATCTAAGACTAAATGAAATGAGGGGTTAGGCTAGTTGTAGTTGGTAGGTTCAGTACTTTTATTCCCTGCCAAGTATATTGTTCTGGGTCAGAGGTGGGTAAACTATGGCCTGAGGGTCAGATATGAGCCTTTCATCTGGCCCTCCAGCTGGGTCTGACTGGTGCCCAGAGCACGGCTGCTGCTCCCCTCTTCCAGCCCTACCCCTCTCCCAGGACTTAGGCCCAGTGGTGCCCTGGCTGGACAGCAGTGGCTGCTCCCCACCCTCTAACTTCATCCCTTCCTCCCATTGGCCCAGCAGCACTCTGACCAGAAAGCAGCAGCCACTCCACAGAGCTCAGTGGCATTGGAATTTTATTTTATGTTTCCTTTATTTTTATATATTTATATAAATAAAATATGTTATTTTATTTATTGTTTATCATTTATTTTATTATTTCTTATTTATTTATTTTATAGGTCCCCACCACCATCATGTGTGGCCCACCATACAGCAGATGTGGCCAGCTTTGCCTACCCATGTTCTGGACAATTCACACTTCCAAGACATGAGAAGATTACTACTGTCACAAAAATTAGTTAATTTATGTTATTTTACTGTTCTCTTAAAAACCTTTATCATAACATTTAAACTATATATCACAAAGGAAAAATCACATTCTGTGAGAACACACTCTCAGGAAGAAAAATGCAGTGAAAACCCAAACACTATGATTTAGTTCATTCCTATGACAAAGTTTTTAACAAGAACAGGAAATGATTTAAAATGTAACTTGATCAACACCACACTTTATCACACTGTTCTGAAAGATGTTAATCAGTTGTAGTACAAAGCAGGCTCTAGTCTAGTGGAACACAACCTGACTTCACAATCTGCAAGACACTAACCACTTCTGAATATTGAACTCAGTCATTGTTCATTGGGGTTCAGCAGGCTCCTTCTTGAAGACTTTCCACCCAAAATCAGATTATGCGATTAGCATAAATGGCTATAGCTGTGAATTCATGATTTGCTGCTTATGAGTCAAGTGGATTTCACTCCTGAATACAAAATATCAAGTTATGCAGGAGATGGCTTAGTGGTCTAAGTAAGTCCTTAGCTGGAAATACCTAGATTGTGTTGAAACACAGACGGAAGTACTGCCAGGCTGATTCAGGCCCTTACCCTTCTAATGTCAATGAACTAAGGTCTGTACAGTTGATGCCATATGGGATCTTATTATGAGTCTTTAGAAATTGAATTCTGCATCAGCATTACAGGGTACAATCATAGAATCATAGGGCTGGAAGGGACCTCATAAGGTCATCTAGTCCAGTGGTGGGCAAACTGCGGCTCTGGAGCCGCATGCGGCTCTTCAGCCCCCCTGTTGTGGCTCCCTTCGGCCTTGTTCCCTCTAAGCGCAGACTCCTGCTGCGGCCAGGCTGGGGAGATTCAAATCTCCCGCTCTAAGTATGCTCAGACAGAGCGTGCTCAGGGTGGGAGCGGCCTGGCCCAGAACCGGCGCTGCCAGCCGTCAGCCTCCGGCCAGGTAAGGGGGCTGGGAAGGGGCTGGAGGGAGGCCTGGAGAGGGGTGGGGGGGACAAGGAGAGTGGCTGGGTTACAGGGGTGGGGGGGGACAAGGAGAGTGGCTGGGTTTGAGGCCTTCCTTTCCTTTCTCTTCCCTGCCTTCCTTTCTCTTCTCTTCCCTCCTTTCTCTTCCTTCCTTCCTTTCTCTTCTCTTCCCTGCCTTCCTTTCTCTTCTCTTCCCTCCTTTCTCTTCTCTTCTCTTCTCTTCTCTTCCTTCCTTTCTTTTCTCTTCCCTGCCTGCCTTCCTTTCTTTTTTTTCTTTTTCTCTTCATCTTTTACACAAATACGGGAAGGACTCAAAAAGGCCTGCATAATTCAGTGTTTAATTTATTTCAAAGTAGGCCTACACATGCACACTGCACTTCTGTTTGTTGTATTCTGTTGTTGTAACAGGTAAAATTAAAAAAAGATTAAAACTTTAAAAAGTTTATAAGCTGTGTTATGTTTTGCGGCTCCAGACTATTTTTCTTTAGTGGAAGAGGGGGCAAAATGCTACGGGAGACGCGGCGCAGGCGGGGGGCGGGATACGCAGTGCAGGGGAGGCTCACTCGTTTCATGCACGAGTGAGCCAGTGACAGTCTGCAAATCCCGCAGATTATCATATTAAGTATGTTATCAAGTTTTATTCAACGTACCTATAGTTTAACGAAGACTTAAAACTTTAAGTAAAGTTTATTAAGTTAATTTTAGGAAACGTTGTGGAGTGAAAGAAGATGTAGTGTCGAGAATTGAGAAAGGTATGTTGAGATGGTTAGGAATACCCTTATTAAGTTAATAATAATGTACCTTCCTATATATTTTAAGTTTAAAAAATTTGGCTCTCAAAAGAAATTTCAATCGCTGTTTTGTTGATATTTGGCTCAGTTGACTAATAAGTTTGCCCACCACTGAGTCCAACCCCCTGCTAAAAGCAGGACCACTCCCACTAAATCATCCCAGCCAGGGTTTCGTCTAACCGGACCTTAAATATCTTCAAAGATGGAGATTCTACCACCTCCCTAGGTAACCCATTCCAATGCTTCACCACCCTCCTAGTGAGAAAGTTTTTCCTAATATCCAACCTTGACCTCCTCAGCTGTAATTTGAAACCATTGCTCCTGTTCTGTCCTCTGTTACCACTGAGAACAGCCTAGCTTCCTCTTCTTTGGAGCACCCCTTCAAGTAGTTGAAGGTTGTTATCAAATCCCCCCTCAGTCTTCTCTTCTGTAGACTAAATAAGCCTAGTTCCTTCAGTCTCTCTTGATTGTGCTCAGGCAATGTGTGATCAGGGCAAAAGAAGTGATCCTTCTACCCCACACAGTAGCTAGAAATGATCCCAGACCCTCTTAGTACCCCGACTGGTGCTAATCACACCAAAAGAAATAGAGGGGAGTTAGGCCTATTACCTAGCCTTTCCCCTGCAGCAACCAACAGAAGGAAGCATATTGCCCCATCAAAAGGGCTGTAGCATTTGGGTGCTCTCCCTTCATGTTTGGGAGCTTTGGGAGGGATCCTTCTCAGTGCTGCTGTATGGATAGTTATAAAGCACAGAGGATGACAAGCACTCTATAAATGTAAAATATTAATCAGTAATTCTAAATTGAGTCAGCATCCAGGCTTCCTGGCAATGATGAACAGGCTTCAAATCAATTTTCAGACAATCATCTCTTGGTCTCTATCCAAAAAGAACATGAAACCACCCCAGATTTTTCTATAAAAAGGCTGCTTGATCAATCTACCCGGCAGCTCCATCTTCCACCCAAATAACAGCAAACCCCCTTTAATGGGAAGCGAGTCCTGAAAGAACTATCTCCCAAAGCCCCTGAACAGGCCCATTGAGTGATTGAATTTATCATGAGGATCAATATCAGAGATGAGTGGAACAATCAGTGAACTGGCCCATCCTGCATCTGTCCTCAGCACTTGTTTTTGGCCAATGTGGAGAAAAGACTCTTGTCGTCCATCCTTCATCCTCAATCCTTCATCATGGCTGTGAATCCCAGCTACCGCATAACCCTCTAAAAGACTCTATCACAGTGGTCACCAAACTTTTTACCCCACACCCCACCATCTCCCCAGCACAGAGTGGGAGCAGGGCCACAGTCAGGACCAGGGGATGCGGCAAGGTGCTGAGGCTTCCCCACTCGGAGCTCTGGGGTCAAGGGAGCTCCCATGCTCACCTGTAACATTCTTCCATGCCCCTCCAGAGAGGCATGCTCAGACTTTGAAGACCTCTGCCCTATCATGACGTGCCAATAAAACTCTAGCACACCTTCCCGCTCTGCAACCCTTCAGTGGATCCCAGGCAGCTTTCCATCACTGACACATCCAGTGCCAGATTTAGGCACAAGCCAAGTAAGCCATGGCTTGGGGCCTCTAAATATGTCAGAGATAACTAAGAAGATTTGTCATAATTAAATTGATAATGCAAATAAGGCTTTTTGAAAGATGTATGTTTTATTTTGTTGTTTTTTGTTGATCTTTGCCTATGTATATATGCAAATATAATGGTTTATTATTTATTTTTTCATTATCCTTTCTGTTATAATGTAATACACTTTTTTTCTCTTTATTTTTTTACAGTATGGAGCATCTGAATCTTGACATAGTTTAGGGCCTCTGCATATCTTAATCCAGCCCTGAACACATCTATAGCAATGTGACAATCTATAAAGATGCTATCAAAAGCCCAACAATGGTCAGCCTCCCTGATTTTTCATTTGGATTGGGAAGAAACTGGATTTGATTTGAGATTAGTGGGTTAGGAAGATACCGACTAATGTAAAATCACTGGGAGGAAGATTTTGGATTATTAGAAAGTCATGAAAAGGGAATATGCAGCCAAGGGTCTATTGGAGTGTCAACAAAGAGGGAAGAAAGAATAAAGGCCTATTGGAGAATTGCATAGAGGGAAAGGAGCGTTGAAAGCTATGGGAGAATTGTGGAAATGAAGTAGATCCAATGTCCAGATAAACATCAAGACACTAGTGTGAGTCACCCAAAATCCCCCTCTTACTTCTTCCCACCAAAAACTGCCACTGACACACTTCTTCCTCACTGTGGGGCTAGATCCTTGACCCTATTAAAGTTATACTGTGCTACTCTGGGGGCATGACGTGACTGTACATCTGCCTTGAAGGAGTAACAGATGACTCCTCCAGTAAAGGGAAATCTTGGGCCAAGGTATAGCTGGTGTAGCCAGTTTTATATCACCCCCTAACATAGGAGGTGTTAGGGCTGACTGGAGTTGGGAGGGGACATGCTAGGAATGTCCCAGGGGTGTGCTGGGGGCATTCCAGGATCAATCCCTGGCTAACACAGTGTTGTCTAGAGGACTGGTTCTCAAACCTATTTGATTGTGTCCACCTTTTTTGTGTCTATAGTAGTCTATTCCCTCCTTCTCTAGGTACCCAGCCAGCTAGTATGACCAGGTGGGGCTTTGTCTGATATAGGTGCCTATTACCCACCACCCCATCCAAATTTTTCACACATGCTATCAGTTCACAGTGTGGCCAGCAGAAGCCACTCTTTGGCTGTCCGGGTCTGAAGACAGAGTGGAAAGCAAGGCTGCTAGCCAGGCACCCAGCTCTTGAGTCAGTACTGCCGCCAAGAGCAGTGCAGAAGTAAGGGTGGCTCAGTATGCCATGGCAACTGTTACTTCTCCACTGCTGAGGGCGATGCTGTCTTCGGTGTTCAGCACCTGGCCAGCAGCCGCTGCTCTCCCGCCACCCAGCTCTGAATGTGTGCAATAAGGTTTTTTCCCCTAACGCTCCTCACACCAGCTGGCATATATTCCATGCCCCTCAGGTGCACAACCTTTGACCTGGCAGACTCTTCTGGCCAGCAGAAACTGCAGAAGCCCTGGGGCTGCTCTAATTTGAGCCAGTGGCCAGTTCAGCCCCTAGCTGGCCGCAGGAGCAGGGGAAGGAGCAAAGAGCTTTGCCTACACCCACCTCAGCATGGAAGAGGAGGCTCGTGCCCCGAGTCAGCAGCCAGAACAGCCTGTGTTAGTAAGAGCTTGGAGATCCCGCGCCGAGCTAATGATGGGAGGCCCCTGAAGCCACCGCCCTGCTTACCTTGTGCTGTTTCCACATGGCCCCCAGGGCTTTCACCTCGTGCTGGCCGTGCCTGCCCTCCTCCAGGCACTGGTAGCAGACGGGGGTCCCGCAGCTCACGCAGTACATGCTGTAGTTCTCCAGCTCGTGATCGGCGCAGGTGGGCAGCTTGCGGGCGGCCGCTTTGCCGCCGCCGGGGGCGCCCTGGAGGCCGGGCGGGGGCAGCAGGCGGTGCTTGGCGAAGGGCCCCCGGGCCGGGTGGCATTTGAGCTGGCACGCGGCGCAGTACAGCACCTCGCACTGCTCGCAAGCCACGGCCGCCGGCTCGGGCGGGCTGCGGTCGCACAGCTGACACCTGGCGGCGGCCCGGCCCTGCTGGTAGCGCTGTACGATGGCCTCCAACAGCCGGTTGCGCGGGAAGCCGCGGAGGCCGCGCGGGTCCAGGGAGGCGCTGCGGTGGCATTGCGGGCAGGTGAGGGACGAGCTGGGGCCCGCCCCGCGGGGCGCCGCCGCCGAAGCGCCGGCCGGGGCCGGCCCCAGCGGCAGCACCCGCACCCCGTTGGGGGACTTGAGGCTGGGCGTGTAGGAGCCGTAGCCGCTGTCGCTCTCGCTGTGCAGGCTCAGCTTGTCCGCATGCTCGCCGCCGCCGCCCCCCGCCGCGCACTCAGCCTCCGGGCCCGCCGCCGCCCCGGCCGCCGCCGCCGCCGGGCCGCGGGGCGGCTGCAGCAGGGCGGGCAGGGGCGGCTCGCGTTCGGGCGTCTGCACGGCGATGGTGCGGGCGCAGGGCAGGCAGACGTTGTGCGAGCAGGGCAGGATGATGGGCTCTCGGAACAGCGAGCCGCACACCGGGCACTTCAGCTCCTCTTCCATGGCCGCGGCCGGGCGGCGCGGAGCGAGGACGGGGCTGGCTGGCGCCTTCCCGGCCCATGCCCCAGGGGCCGCTCCGGCTCAGCACCGCCGGGGGACGGACAGCGGCCGGCGGGCTGCAAGCGGCGGCCCCTCTCCCCGGCGCTGCAGAGTGGCGCGCGCCCGCCCTGACCTCGGCTATTGTTTGTGGCAAGGGGTTTTTTTGCTCGCCCTGGGCGCGTGCACCGCGCCGAGCCGGGCTGGCTTCAGTTTCCAGGCCCCCCTTGAGGAGCACGCGGCGGCGGGGGCCGGAGGAGGGAGGGGAGTGACAGGGGGCGGGGCAGCCGGGGCGGCATCAGGGCGGGCTCGCTGGCTGGGCCTGAAGTCAGCGATTCCTGTAAAGGGTCTGGGCTCTGGTGGCTGTATACGGTCAAACAGGCCGTTATTTACAGAGGATTAAACAGAGGGGCTCTCTACCCCTAAAAGCTTCCCCTCCCCCAAGAGGAAGGAAGAGAAAAAGGAGGAAGCTTGAAAGAGAATCACAACCCCCAAAATATGCTTTAATCCCTCTCTACATTCCTGATCAGCTCCAACACAAATGCGAACCCAAACGTCCAGGCATTGTTAGGCAGAATAATGCAAAGGGGGAGGGAGCTACTACAAGCATGAATCTTGGTTGGCTGCTCCACGCCCACGCGGGGGAGTGGGAATCAGGAGTGAAGAAAGCCACCAGAGCCAGTAGTAAAAGCAACCCAAAATAGAAATTGGCGAGGCAAATAAAGCAGAGGTGACAGCTGAGAGTTTTGAGAATTGAAAACAACCATCAGTATAAGAAACCAGCAGTGAGAAATCCTCCAGCTGGCTTGTTTGCTCTCCATATGTCAGAGTGGATGTAAGTGTGGTTTATTATTAACAGAATGAAGAGGTTATAAATAGAAACGAGAGAGATAGTTTGCTTAAAACCTACATTCATAGTAAATTCTGTCCCACCAGCAGATTTCTTGGTTTTGTGTTTAAATATTCGTGGGCTGTTTGAAAACAGATGCTTTCAAACAAAAGGCTAGCATTAACTACTAGTGATAGCTGAAAACTACCGGAAGTTGAAAAGCTTAATATGCTCTTTCATGATTCATAAGTATGTTAGCATTTTATTTGTGTCATTAGAAAGAAGGGCATACATTGATTTTGGCCTTTGTCTTTGTCCCACTGGACCGTTATATTACAGCTGTACATTAAATGGGAAATTTTAGTACCAATTGTGCAGAAAAGGACTACATTGATCATGAGATAGCTTTTGATGGAGCTAGACCTGCATTCATCTGGCCATTGTGAGTATATTAAAGACTCCTACTATTTTCATTCTAGTCACTTGCCCCAATTCTCATGTCTGGTCAATGCAGGCCCTGAGAGGAAAGGTCAGAGTGGCTTTATACTTTTGTAGCTTACCAACCATGAGCTGAACAGGGACAGTTTTGGCCCCTCTTACAATTTAGGGAAGCCTTAGGGCTGTTATAAATCACGCATGGCTGTCTTAGCCTAAAAGGGCCATTCCAGCAAGCAGAATTGCCAGAGAGTAACATTTGCGTTATGACCAGGCATAGTTCTTCAATATACCTTCTGTAACAGGGGCAGGAATGGATATTGCTGGTATAGAGCCACTGCACCCAGTCAGAGGGACCATTAATAAAAGGGGAATTCCCAAGTAACAGGTCAAACTGATTTTTCCAGCTGCTTTGTGCCATCAAATAATCAGGGAAAAGTCTAACCCATATCTATGATAAGGTGATTAAAATATTTTTATTATCTGCAGAATCTAAAGTAGACCACCATGCTGCCCTCCCCAACTATGGGAAGAGGTGTACAATGAAAATTTCTGGTATGTTTGTATATCACACATATTAGGCTGTATATATATTTTCTAGAAGCAACATTTTGTTTTGGAAGGGGGGCATTTTGCTAGATCTTTCTAACTGTCTCCTCGCTTTTAGTGATCATATAGGGTGCAATGGCATGTCTTCTCTGAGAAGTTGATGGGAGCAGAAGCAAACAGATTAGTCCAAGTATGCTCAAAGTTCGACCAGTACTGTCATACTGATAGCTAGATTGGTGGGAGCTGAAAGAAGGCCCTGGACTTGACAGTATTTCCTTGAATCTGGAGCACCTGTCAAATCTATCTGGTGAAGAGATATACAACTCAGTTTTAGACTGAGCTTTACCCCAGTCCTGCACAAATCTGGGTTTGCTTCACTATTTATTTCAGTATTGTATTAGCCTTGAAATGGTGATTATAGAACAAGTAATAGGTTTTTTAAAAATCAATCTACATAATTTCAACATTTCTCTCTCTTCTATTTTGTATCTTGTCTTTTATTCCAGGTCTTTGCCATCCAGTTTAAAAGGTCATTGTCAGACATTTAAGTCTTGGCAGGTTACTAGCTAAGCCACTGAGAGGAGGAACAGTTTAATATGATGCACTTTTTCACATATGTTAGTGGCCTCGAAAGGTTCTTGTGTCAGAATAAATCTAGAGTCTGAGGAGCTGCTCATCAGCAAAGTGATGCCATGGACTAGTGACAGAAGAGTCAGTGCTGTGATGAGGAATAGAACAAGAAGTTTTCCCCTCTTAAGCTAAATGCACATATAAGTGTAATTACATAAGATACATTGAGGTAAAGGATTATAATGATAGTGTTGTGTTTGCTGATCCAGAGGGTAGAAGAGAAATTAACATACAGTGGAAAATGGTGCTTAAATTGCCTAAGAAAATACAGCCAGTAATCCCTATGTCCAGTGTAGATCTCCACAGCATCAGACCAACCTGACAAGCACCTCCTGGTGGTGTTACTGGGGTATAGCTCAAGTGGTCCCTCATTTGGTGGTGCAAGCTTGGTCTCTCTTACGGTTTGCAATCTCTTCGCAGGACCTCAGCCCTCTAGCCAAGTCCCTTCCAAGTCCACACTTTCCGGGGGTTTTCTGCCTCAGTGGACACTGCTAGTCCATTCACTGCTCTCTTCTGGTCCCTGGTAATGCCTCAGCCCCCCAGCCAAGGTTTCTGTGTCCCACTTCCAGGGTATAGTCCAGTCCCGGCTGGCCCACTTGTATCAGTGGCCACCATGATGCACTTCTCACCTGCGGTTTCCCTGTCCACTGACAGTGTGCGAGAGGCATGTGGGACACGGGCCCACCCACTTCTTCGGGCCCCGGCCCATGCACCCTAAGCGCTCAGTTGAGAACCACCTCAATCCCCTCATTTCTTTTCAGACTGCCCTTGTCAGATCCCTTGGGCCATACACACCTTTCCCCAGGTTCCTACAGCCCTTGTCTCATGGTAGGCCTGAAAAGGTCAAGCCATTTTGTAAAATACATGACCCAGATCTAACCTTTAAAATTATATTGTAGGAAAACACACTGACAGTGTTATAGGTAGGTTAGGGCTTTGATATACATGTGTATTGTTAGGAGTTATTTGTTGATGTTTACATTTATATTATTAGAGGTTAGCAAGGTAAATGAACTGCTTCCCTATCTGTTACTATTGTTCTATTTGAAGAGGTCAAAGGGAACATTAACATCTAGATGGAGCTTTGAGGTACCAATGTACACTGTCCATTAATGGTGCTAATGCAACTAATTATCTGTGGTGCCCTGAGAGGTGAAGGTTTTACTTCAAAGGACAATCTACATTACTATTCTCCATTTAAGAAAGTATCTGTGAACTGTCATCAAAGCCAACATGAAGAAATGGCCTGCAAATGCCCACCTTGCTACAGCTATAAATGGAAGTTGGGAACATAATCCCTTGGTCTCACATCCACCCAAGCTTCTCAGGGAAAGTTTGGGCCGCGGGATTGAGATCCCAGCCAGCACCAGCTTGGAATCACCCTGCTAATTCTAATGAGAGAATTAGAGCAACTCTGCACTTGAACTATTTGGTCTATATTCCTTTGAATTGGATTTCTAACAACTGAAGCTGTGAAATAAGGACTTAAACACATCCAGGTATTGAATGTATACCTAAGATCAGCAAATTTTGAATTCTACTGGAAACCTGATGTATTGGACTTTCAAATCATTGTATGTATGTGATTACTTTAGATTACTTTAACCCTTTAACAGTACTCTCCTAGTTTGTTTCTTTCCTTGTACAATAAACCTTTAATTTTAGTTACTGAAGGACTGGCTAGCAGCGTGGTATTTGGGGTAAGATCCAAACCTATACTATTCTGTGTGATGTGGCTGATCCTTTGGGGTCAGGAGAAACCTTTTTGAGTAAAGAGCTTGGCGTTTTAAGTAATTTCTCTCTTTGCCAGACCCAGGGGCTGTATTGGGGATCAGTGGCTGAAATGCAGTAAAAGGGACTGAGTATATTTTATGGTGGCTTCTTGATATCCAGTGTGGAGGATCAGAAGCATTGTTTGTGACTGGTTGGGGAGTTTAGCTCCCAGCAACCCACCAGTACTGGGAGAATCTGCTCTCCTTTTTGCAGCTTGCCTTGATCTTTATATATTCAAGTGGTTATCCCAGGAGGGCCGGGTTATACCTTGTATCAAGGCTGTGCAGTGCTGAAGCTCAACAATTCCCCTCTGAGCTGTCCAGGGTCCTGTCTCTCACAACCCTACTCACACAAAACCTTCTTCCTTGCAGGTCTGATGCCAACAGCCCAGAGCAGAGTTGCTGCAGCCCTACCTATATAGTGCCTGCCGCATCCTGATTGGCCTTGCAGCCCTCTGCTCCTATTGGCCAGCCTTCGGGCAGGACTTTTAACCCTTGCCTATCCAGAGCGGGGAAACTACCCTGCTACAGCCAGATTCTTAGATCCTTACTCATGCTGAGTAACAGCTTGCTCTGAAGACTCTCATTCAATAGGACTACTCATGTAGTAAGGTGCTACTCAGTGTGACTAAGGATGTCAAAATCTGGCTCTTAAGTGTTTTGTATCTACATTATTCTTATCAAAGTGAAGCATCTTGCATTTCCTCCTTTTTTTCCTGCCTTCAGAAGAATCTTTAGTCTGATACAAATGTGACTGCACATGGGTTACCTGGAGCGCCCCTAGGTTTACAGTTATGGCTTTGATTCTGAATCTTTGTCTTGTTATGCAAATACCTCAATTCCACTACAATTATCCCCTTAAATTATTTACATTCTATCAGTGCTCACTCATTCATGTCTTATAATAGAGTATTTACTCACTGGAGCAGAATGAACAGGCTTTATTTTTATATTTAAAAGATAAGCCAGATATCAGCTAGCAATTTAAACATTCAGTGCTGTGACAAAGAACAAGCAGGAATTCATTTATTTTATTGGGTAGTTTTTTTGCGTTTATTCTTTTTTTGCTCCTGCTTTTTCCATGTGTCTGTTGGTTTCCTCTTTTGTTCTCTCCCTTTCTTCAACTCTTTTATATCTTACACTATTCGCTTGCACATTTTGCCCTCTTTCCTATTAATTTCCCCTCACTTTTTCCTCAGCCTCTCTTCTTCAGAAGGCTGCTGCTGAGGTCACTGCACTTAGTTTTCATCTTTTTTCTATTTCCTGAATCCAGCTGCTTTCTCCTAACCCTTATGAGAAGTTCTGGTTCCAATATTCCATCCCTTGTCCTATTAAAGGGACATCACTCAAAACGTACTCCTTGCTGTTCAAATGGCAGCAGAGAAAAGTCTGTCGCTCCCCAGGTGATCACTCCATAGCAGAAGCATCTACAAAGAAAGGGCCCATAAGATAAAAAAGACAAAGTGCACCTGGACAAATTCTAGAAGCTTAAATTGCAATGTACATTATTTTTTGCACCATTGAAGATACATATTGTCTGATTTTCAGAGCTTCTGAGTATTCACAGTTGCCTGCTACTGAAGTCAATGGAAAATGAAAACATTCTGAATATCAGGTTACTAGTCTAAACTAGTATATGTGTCTTTGTATCACAAACACACATAGCACTTTATCAGTACCACAGCTACCATATATAACAGAGACTCCACACCACAACCTTTAACTCTGCCCTCTCATTACTCCTGTCCGTAGACACCCTTCAACCAAACTCTCCTTCCCATCACTATTGTGGATGTTTGGTGTGTTTGGAGGGGGTGGCTCATAGAACCGTGTCAGAAATATGGTATCCACAGTGGAGGAGAGTTTAAGTTGTTGTCTATGATCTGTGATGTTTAATAGCTGTGATAATGGTAAAGTATGTGCCTGTAGGGGGAGGAGTAGATGGCAGGTGCTGTTAAAGTGGCTTGACTCTTCATTTCATTCCTTTTGTGAGTTTGTCTCAGATATATTGTACAATCAAGTTTGTGTGTACTAAATTGTGTTCAGTGAGGCATAGGGGCAGAGATGGGGAGGGAACCAGAGCTGTGCCACAGAATAGTTACAGATAGAGATTTTATCTGCCTGCTGACAGAAAAATGTATCTGTCTGAGAAATATAGCTGCACATAAAATCGTCTCTTTCAGAAGACAAAATCTGCCAGAAGGATGTAGGTGTTGACAGAGAAGATTTTTAGCCAATAGAATATATTTTATTCATTGGCTACCTGTTGAGCAAAATGTTTCATTATAGTTGATAATGGTAAAAATTTATCCTTATCCAAACATTACTTTTCAAGATTTATAAATACCCTCGGGTGCATCTACACTTACAAATTAACTTGACTCAAGGAGGTTTATGTCGACTTAATTTACTCTGCATCTACACTGGGCTTTCCTTAATTTGACTTAAACTGCTCCTTAAGTTGAATTAAGGAAAAGTTAGTTCAAATTAATAACACCTCGTTTTAATTCAAACTAGTGCTTGTCGACTTTATTAAATCGACTTAAGCCAGTGGAGATGCGGAGTAGTGCCTAGGTGGACCTTTTTAAGTCGACTTAAAACGTTAAGTCAACTTAATAAGGTCGAAAAGGGGCCACATCTACACTTGATAAGTTAAGTCCACTTCTGTTAAGTTGACTTAATATGGTCCACTTTAAGTCGACTTAAAGTGGACCTTATTAAGTCTTTATAAAGTCGACTTAACTTTTCAAGTGTAGACATAGACCTAGAGATGGGCTTTGCTTCTCTATTCCTAAAGAAGCTAGAGATCAGTTCCTGTCACAAGAACTCAAGAAGCCATTATCTGAGAGGCTCTATTTGAAAGACCTACCAGACCTATGCAGCAAGTGAAGCATTTGATCTCTTTGAAGCAGACAAGCCTGACCTGGCCATCATGACTCAGATAAAACCTGAGGGAGGATGTAGTGGATTTCCCTGACCACTCATTTATCAGTCAATCACAAGGTATCTCATGGTTAGCTATGCAAAGTCACCAGAATGTGGAGGAGCCATAAGCTGTGCTATAGGCTGGGCAGGCTCTTGGCCAAGTCTAGAATCCAAAGGCCACAAAGGTGATTGCGTCTCCTCTGAGTCACTGTAGCACAAGGGGGCGCTGTTTACAGGATCTGGATTAGGCAGTGATAACGTGACCACACGTGAGAGATAGAATAAAAGGTTATTTATTATAAGGGTAGAATGCTTATGTCCCTTCTGCTACAGGGGACCCTGATACAGTACTTGACGGGCTCTTGGGTGTCTGCTTCCGAGGCACTGGCTGCAGCTTCTCAGTCCATCGGTGAAGTCCACCATGCATTGGACTTCCCCACAATTATATAGGGTTAATTGGGGTTGGGGGGCTACTAGTAACTATAGGCTACACATAGGAAGGCACGTAGGCTCTGCTGACATTGCACACAATGTGGAGGATCACAAGATGGACATGCCCGTAACCAAGTAAATGCGCATGTCTTCAGGTGACCAGTGCACAAGCAAGGCAGTAAACAGGTGAAATATGCATGCTTGCAGGCACTGGATTCAGGGACAGGGCACTCTTCAGTCAGAGTGTGGGGGGGTGCCACTCTCTATACCGTACAATGGTCTTCCACAGTTTCCCTTACAGACACAACAGAGAATCTGGCTCACCAGGCCTGATTCTTTTCTTTCTTACACTGGTTTTACAGCATTGCAATTATTGATTTCAGTAGACTTATCTTCTAGTTTACAATGGGGTGAGTGAAGAATTAAGCACATAGAGGGACCAGTTCCTCCTCATGCTGCTGCTACTGCCTTCAAAGGATAAGCAATATGAATAATGAATAAGCTCTTTTAATAAACTCTCAATAGTTGGCATACTATAATCCAGAGTTTCCATTTCTTCATAAAAGCCACGAGCCATTTTGGATATTTGGTACCTGCACAGATAAACAAAGCAGGAAGTTCCTAGTGAAATGTACTTGTGTCTTTAAGAAGAAAAGGACAGTATGTTAGGCCAGATTCTGGTCAAGCCGCACTTGTGTAAGTCTCTAGTTGACTGTACCACTTAATTTTACGCTTGCCATCTCGACTGTACCACTTAATTTTACGCTTGCCATCAATAGCAGAGAACTAAAACAGCTGAAGGGGACAGATAAGAGACTTAACCCAGAGTAACCACTAACCCAGTCCAAATTGGATTGACTGGCTTGGTTCCCAAAAACCCCTTCAAAACCTCTATGAATATGCAAATTAACAAAATAGAAAACATTGTCACAGAATAAATTAAAATAATAAAGCACTCTTGTGGAACAGAACACCTGCAGTCGTGTGTGTATATGTGTATGTATACACACGTGTATACACATAATACAAACAAAATATACTGTATATCACACACATGCACTTGCATTACTTTAGCCTGAAGACAGCTAGTGATCTGAGACAATTCACACATCACATCCTTTTTTTAACAAATGAAATATCAGCTGCAGGAGAACAGAAAGGAAGGATCATGAAGTTTTGGGCTACAAAGGCAGAGGCGTTGCTTCATGAAGTAAGAAATATTGTTTCAGTGCTGGGCCTCCTGCAACTAGAAAGCGGTTAAAAAAGCCGGGGGGAGTTCAATCAGGGAGATGAAAGAACTGACGTATAAGGAAAGAGTACGAGAGTTGAATATGTATGCTAAATATGTATGTCAGCTCTTATTCACAGAGATGAACACTGATTCATGCAAGAAGTCCCACTGTGAAGACAAGTGCTCAGTACTGCACAGGAGGCGTCCACGGTTTGGCTCCATGGTTCTGGAATAAGCAGTGCCTATCACAGTGACTGAGCAGCTGATGCCTGTTCAGCAGTTAACGGCAAAGAGTTTTTTCAATCGGAAAATTTTCCCCACAAGATTATCAGTTTTAAAGGCGAGTCAAATGCTGGTGTCTTCAAAATAATTTTCTTAATCTCTTTAATAGATTTAGAAGACTAAGATTAAAATTGTGCTAAATTCTTTCCCCACAGTTTATGCAGGTTCCTGTCCTAAATGCATGCTGCACTACCAAAATCTCTCTCCCCATAACCCTTTCCTTCTCTATTTAGCCTATTTCACTTTCTTTCACAAGGTGTCTTCTTTTGATTCCATAATAGGAGAGCAACCCTGTGATTGTCTTTTGACCCTTTGTTCCCTTTTTGGTATTTCTTCCTGCAAAACAACCTTTTCAGTCTCTCAAACTTCCATTTTCTTCTCATTTTCCTCCCTTCTGCCACCACTTTCATCCTTCTCTACCTCTTAAGACCTTGGTTTCATTATTCTTTTCTGCTTGGAAAATGCACTTTAACCTGCTTGTAGTCAAATTCCAAAGCGGTAGCCATGTTAGTCTATTGTAGAAAGACAACAGAGTCTTGTGGCACTTTTAAAGACTAACAGATTTATTAATCTTTAATATTAATATTAATTAATTATTGAAAGCTCATGCGATTAATAAATCTGTTAGTCTTTAAAAGTGCCACAAGACTCTGTTGTCTTTAACCTGCTTGCTACTGATCCACCCCAGCAGCTGCTACGAATAACAATCAATGGAATGTTAAAATGGAACTGGCTCAGTCACCATCACAGTGGATATTTCCTACCAAGAAAGATAGTGATAGCCATACAACTTTTCAAATGTTTTTTAAAATGATGTCTCTTATTGAAGTGTTGTTGGGGTTTTTTTTTTTAAAAAAAGCAGTGGCATTCAGTCACTATATTTGGCCTGTTCCAAAGGGGTAGCTGTGTGACAAAGTGGGATTTTCTCCCACAAAAGCTAATGTGATAAATAAATCTGTTAGTCTTTAAGAATGCCACAGGACTCCTTTATTGTTATATTTGGCCAGACGATCAGGAACCAAGATCACTAACCTGGAATCAGATATCAGGAATCAGCTATATAATACTGGAATATGAACATCTTCTGCTGGCTCCTAGGTTTGCCCCTCAGAGCCATAGCCCTCTCTGTTAAGTCGACACCAGAGCCTACCTTGTTTGTTTGGTGTCTAAAACGTTGTGAAAAATGTATTCTTCATGGCCTTGTATTTGCACTGGTGGGGAAGGTGGGTTGGGTCCTGTAAGGAGTACGGTTTTAGAAGCGATGCATGGAACAAAGTGGATTTTACAGGAGTGAGATAGGTAAAGCTCAAATATAACCAGATTAATTGGTCAGTAGATTCAATATGGGCTGAGGACCTGGTAATCAAGTTAACGAGAGGGTCTATCTGTGAGAAGGTACTGTGTTGAAAGCCTTACTTTTCATTCCTCTGAAGAGGTGGGGCCCTGCTGATGCTGATTGGTGAACTGTTTGTAGACTCTTAAGCTTTTCAAAGTGTCCCTTCACTTCCTCCTAGATTTGAAGGATCCATTGTACCCAGTCTGAGGTTATCAGGTTACAGAAGATCAAGGCTAGTTTCAGATGAAATTGAGAGTGGTACCTATAATTGGCAAGGAAAAGCTTTGACCCACCAGAGCATAGTCTGCATTGTTATACGCAAAGTCCATGTAGGTTAAAAGTGAAGACAAATCATCGTGGTGATAATTGATAACAGCATTGCAGATAGTGTTCAAGGATCTGATTCACGTTCTTTGTCTCTCTGTTTGACTGCAGATGGGAGGCAGAAAAGAGTTCTGTGTGGACCCCCAATAAGCACAGGGTCTCACACCCGAACCAGGAAATGAACTGTGACCTTCAATTGGAGGTAATGTGATCTGGGAGGCCATGGTGATGGGCTATGCGGTTATCCACAACTGCACAGTGAAGGCTAAATCAATACAAGGAATGAAAAGGATTCAGAGTTAAGTGTTCCACACCTGAAAAATTTCTTGAATGTATTTGATTCCATTAGTTCCCTTGTGGTGCACAAAGTCCAAGGCAGTAGTTGCCTGGGCTCTGGGTTTCTAGAGGTTGATTATTCTGGTAGCCCCAAATGTGCCCTCCAATGAAGGCTTTGTTGCTTCCTATAATGTGTGTGCCTGTTTTAGGGCACTTTGACAATCCCTGTGGTCTTCTCCAACATCTGGATACCCTGTCCTTTTTTTGTACACTGAAGGTTATGGAATCCTGAGCTGACTGAATGCCAAAATGAGGTTAACAGGGCCTAGTAATCAACTCTAGCTGGTGAGTACAATAGTTAACACTTCACAGAGGCACTGTGAGAATTACTCAATATTTGTTTGGTGCTTTGAGATCCTCATTTAGAGGGGCATCACAGAGAAAACTGGAAAATATCTTTATTCTTTAAAAAATATCCATTCTAGATCTGAATTCAAAAGTAAAGCTGCATATGTCTGGAATTTGGAATGTGCAGAATAACAAAGAAGCTGCTAATCACACTCAAGCAATATAATTAATTTATGTACCATTATACAGAAACTGTCATGCACAGCTGTCAATAAACATATTTTATATTAAACCAGTAACACAATGAAGTTTAAGATGGTTAGGGACATCTCAATTGAAAGGCAATGCATTTCCTATCTCAAAAGGAACTCCTTTGATCACACAAGAGACAGTGGTGATTAAAGCAAGTAGATGTCCCATAGAAGTGTTTGAAGCAAACAGTAGACTCTTGATCAACGCATAGATAATTTAATTATTTGTCTTTCTGACTGAAGTCCTTTGATGTGACACTAACTATCAGTATATGGGGATGATTTATGTTCCTGATGTGTCTAATCTGAAAATGCAACGTCCAAAAGGGTTTGTCCTACTATCAAAATAGAGCTCCTTAAGAGAAAAGTGAAAGCAGAAACTCAAAGAGCTGTTTCCACAGAGCAACCATCTTTTGGTATAACCATGCCCCATAATCATGTTCTAACATGCCCAAATCTGTCCATAGAACAACACTGTTTGATACTAGCATATTTCAATGGTGGTGTATCTTGTTTGTGAACACCATGAGTACTGCATTTCAGCAGTTCCTAACAGCTGTCCTAGAGTACTTCATCCACTGATTGTCAGAGCTGGGATCCTGGCAGTTTTCCAATATGGCTTTCCCTTGTGGTGCACTGTACTCTGGAGATTTTTCACCAGTTTGTGAATCTCTTGGATGATGTTGCACACTGAAAGGCATTGTGAAACTCTTTTAGCTAGAGGCTTCTAGGCTATGAGGTTTTTTGGCTCTACGTTCATAAAAACATAGAGCAAAGCATTTGGAGAGGCAGATGTCCACAAATGCTGATAGCTGGAGAAAAATGAGAAAAGTGCAAATCTTCAGACCTTTCTAGTCTCTGGCTTTGAAAAGCTTTTAGCAAGAGACTCTGGATTTGCAGTTCTATCTCCTGCTGTTTTGGCTGTAGTCTGCCATTCCTCAATTTCTGGCTGCCTCACTGCCAAATTAAAAAATAAAAACATTGGTGCCTTCGTATCTTCAGAAGGACAACTCTCCCAAGCACTGCAAGACAGGTAGGAGACGCATCAAAGATCAACCAAAGAAACAAGAAAAGCCCCATTCCTTTAGAGGGGTCTCTGCCTCCCAGCTCTTCCCCGTCACCGTGGAGCTGATATAGCAGAGCAGCAGCTGGGAAACCCTGCAAGGCATGGCCTGTCCTGCAGCAGCCAGCTCTCACCTGGAGGAGCTGCTGTGATCTCAGAAGGGAAGGAGACCAGGCTGTTATGCAGGGGAACCTGAGTAGTACTAGAGAGAACTGTGATTTTTGTGAATTGAGGAGGTGGGAGAGGACTGATGGACTTTTGTGAGAGTGGAATCAGTTTTAAAATGGGGAATTGATTGAGGGGAGGCACCAACTATTGGGTGGTGCTCACTGGCACTGCTGCTTAGGGGTCAGGCTACTAGCTCTCTACTCTCCCTGCCTCTAATGTCTGTCACATTGGTGGCAGTCTGCCTTTCGTTCGGTGTTGAATTCCAGTCTGGTCACCAGTTAGCTGTAACCCCTTTTGGGTAACCTAGTCTGAATGAAGACACCAGGCTGCCTGCTCTCCTGAAGACGAGGCAGGGGGAGACCCTTCTGTCTATTTATTGACCTCTACAGGTGTTCAGTCCTAGCCATGGAGTTTGTCTTCACTCTCTCTGAGTTTCCCCAGGAGGGAATCTGGAAGAAAGGGGTTTTCGTGCCTTTGACGTCAAGGTGGCTGGTTCGGGAGCCCAGGCCCACTCACTCCACCAGGTTCAAACCCAGAGCCCTGTGAGAAGCAACAAATGATTGTGTTTACTGCTTAAATGCTAATTAAGATGAGCACCCAACTTTGTTTAGTCAAGTTCCAAAAGGGTAGCCATTTTAGTCTGTTGCAGAGAAACAAACAGTCCTATAGCACTTTTAAAGACTAACAGATTTATTTTTCACATGAGCTTTCATGGGAGAAAATCCCACTTCGTCAGACACTTTGGCTATGTCTGCACTTGAAAATTTAGGTCGACTTTAGCTTAGACTTAGTGGCTATGTCTACACGTGCACTTTTAAGTCGACCTAGTGTATCTACACTTAAAATTAAAGTCGACTTAAAGGGGAACTTACAAAGT
>ML685836.1:3470018-3540085 GCA_007922175.1 Pelusios castaneus
GTAGACATAGCCTTTGTGCTGTTGTATAGGGATCTCATTCACACCCACTGGGTCATGAGGTTCACCTGTGTATTGAGCTACACAGGATTTAGTCCCAATCCTGGTCAGCGGTTATCCCCCGTTCAAACTTTCCTCCCCCCTGCAGCAGAGTTAGAGCAGCACGGACACCAAGCACAGAGGGTGCCCATTTATGTACTCACACAAGAAGGGGATCCAGTGAGACACGAGGTTCACTTGTGCATCCTTGCTTTCAAACCCCTGGGGGTAAGGGGGGTTTGGTGCGGCTGCACACAAGATATAGTCTCAGTTCTGGCCACCGGCTTGTAATTTCATCACACACACTCTCTAACACAACATTATAATTGATAGAATAAGAGCATCTATTAAGCACACACACAGAGAAGCAGAAATGCTAGCACAACTATACCCAAAGCAAAATCCTATACCTTCCCCAGTTCCTACATCAATTCCAAACCCAAGGCTGATGCAGTTTTTGTTCCTTTACTTAAGAGTCTCAGCATAAAGCTGGAAAAACCTTAAAATTTTTTGTGTTAATTTTTCATTTAAGAGCCAGTCGCTACTCTGGACTCTTGTCACTTTAATTTACCTTTCCTTTGGTTATCAGATTGTTGGTCTGATCTTCCCGATAACTGGCCAGGCCTTTTGAGGTTCCTTTTCACCCGGCCCGTTCACTTCCTGCTGGGCCTGGTGGGGAGGGTTGTGGGGTGATCAGTTGCAGAGCCTCTTCGCCTCAGAATAAACTGAGACAAAATAACTCCAAATTCCCTCCTCCCTTCAGCCTCCTTTTATGGCCCAAAAGATCGCAGTGACATGATGTGTTTTTCACTTCTGGGGTCCAGCTGTTTTTTTCTGATTAGTAGAAGATCTGTCAGAGACTTTGTCAGAGACCTCTCTGACCCCCTCCTCTCTCTGCGGTTATCTAGTCAGAGGGCTGGGGATCTGTTAACCTCCCCCTCCTCTCTGTAGCTAGTGTACCATGCCTCTGTACTGGTCAGTTGGCCTTATCTAATGTAACAGCTTTATGGCCTTTCCCATCTTTATGCTTTTGACTCTTTTGTTTTTCTCTCCCTTTTCAAACTACTGATCTTGTGGCCTTGTGGCCTAGGCTTTGGACACCTTTAATCCTGAACATTACCTGACCCTTTTGATTTATATACAGTTATACACAAGAGTGTGCCCCAAGCACTCATCATCCTAGAGCTTTGAAAACACAATCAATGCAAATAACAGATACACCAGCATAACTTTACCCATGTAGCTAAAACAAACCAAACAAAATGATACATGTAAAAGATACAATATAGTACCATCTTTCACACACACCAGTCCTCACCTAGCTCCCCAAGCAAAGATCTAACTTTGAAACATTTTACAAGGTCAAGTCAAATGGGAGAATGAATTCCAAAACGGAGAGTCCCTCCTGGAACCTGCCAGCAGCTCCATTTCCTCCTAAAACCAAGAAGGATCAAGCAACTGCAACACTTTCACAGGAAGAAAAAGGTGGTCTCTAAAGCAGGCAGACTGCAAGCCCTTCATGACTTGGTAGGTGAAATAACCACCTTAAACTCCACCCAGAAAGTAATAGGAAACCAATGCAGATCTTAATATACTATTATCATGTGCTGATGACAGGAATACAGCTGATTAAGCAATGTCCTGCAGGGTACACCACAGGGGCATAGCCAGCCATGAATGGGCCAGGGCCCACCCACCTTAGTGCCATGCAGCACCGTGAATTTCGCCACTATGGCCGCAGCGGCAAGCAGAGTCTCTTATATTTATTGGGACACTTCAATGGAGGACTGAACTTCCTGCTAACTCATCAGGTCAGAGTAACCCCATAATAACATACAAGAAAACAATTTAACACTAAGATAAAATGATAGCACCATTTCCTCATGCAGGAGCTATCTACACTAATTATTGTAACTTTCCCCCACTCTAGTTAAATAAGAATTTAAACAGTAACTTCTCAAAATCTAGGTAGCCTGGTATACATACAGGTTTCCACATTCATCTGCCCCCTTGGATGCTGTATTCACTCATGGACACATAAGTCATAGTTGAGTCTAGATCAGTCAGTGCAGGATTCATGTCCTCTGGTTCAAGCCTATCTGCTGTACAGACTGTCTATTGAAGACAGCACTGTGTTAAGGTTCTCTTCCATTGACTGGTCTCCTATTACTAGCCACAGGATCCTGCTGGGGTATCCACAGATCCTCCACTGCATCCCTCTGGGATAGCTGTTGAGTGTCCTCAATGTCTGCCCTTTCATTTGATGAATCTGTGCACCAGTACTTGTTGCACTACAAAGGGATGAACTCTTGCTCTCTGTATCAGCAAGGATAAGTTGTTTAGTTTCAGTGTAAGGTCCATTTCAGAAAGAAGTAAATCTGAGATGTTTTCCAAGCTGTTTTTTTCCAGCTGCGTAACCACACCATCTCTCTTTACTGGACAGGGACATTATTTTCCTTTTTTCCTAGCATCATGTGCCTGGGACACCTGCATCCAACTCATCCTTCATCTTCTAGAATGCTGTCCTTTGGTCACAGATATAAGATTTCTGCACATCACCCACCTTTTTAAATGCAGAGGTAGCTTGTGAGTTCTGGCTGCCTAAACATCAAGTCATGGTGAAGCATGGGTTTGCAGAGTCTAAAACTAATGTCATAAGGATGGCAATGGATAGCTGAGTGTCCACAACAAAAGGTAACTGTGTCCCAGTCTAGTTGGTCTTAGCTTGTAGGGATATGTGGGTGATTTTGCTGTTTGTATAACTTGTCTCAATGGTTTATTAATTCTTAATTGGTTTCACAACTTTCTCTAGGTCTTAATTGGTTTATTGGTTTCATTCATAACTTGTGTCAATCCTTGTATAGCCTTAATTGGTTCATGGTGATTGACATTTGTAATGGGTCCCTATTTGCAACATTGTTTCATAGGTTTATTATAATGATTCACATTTCTGATGAGTTACATTGTTAATAGGACTGTCCTCTCGGACCCTGCTCTCCGTGTAGCTGTTGGGGAGCTTGGAGCTGGGAGTCTTTCCATTCTGAGCCACTCTCTCCCAGCTTGCATTGCTGTGTAGATTTATGCCTATGTACCCTTAGGCAATAGGTATGACAACCCTTTTTACCCAGTCTCTGCAGCATTTAAAGAAAAGTATCACATTTGAAGTAATGTAAAATTCCATATTGAAAATGTAAGACTCCATCTTGAAAATGTTAAACTCCATCTTTGACCAATGTACCCCATCTTGTGTGAAACTATTTCTAGAGTGAATAACTTACATTGTCTGAGCAAGGTGTGGACGGAGGGTGTATGTATGTGTAAACCAGTCCCAAACTGCCAGCTTGTCCTGATGAATGCAAAGTCCATTCCAGCGGCTGAAGAATGTGAACACATCCCCAAAAGTAAAAGGATCCACCCCAGAGACAAAAGGATAAAGTTAATCAAGCTATCAAAAAACGAGCTGGAAGTCACGTCCGCAACTGCCTGGTGACCAACGGACACACAGAGCCCCTGGAGCGGCGTGACCTATAAAGACTGGGTGAGACTTCAAAGTTTTGGGGGACACAGTTCTGCATACCACCTGAGAAAAGGAGCGTCGGTGCACGCCCAACAGAGACCCCGCTCTTCCTCATGTTCAGCTTCCCTGGCCAGGTAGCCGCCACGAGCAACGAACTCCAGCAATGGACTAAAGCCACAATCAGGACTGGTAACTGTATGAACTGCAGAATATCTTCTGGTGTGTTTGGGCGCGTGGATGAATGTGTGTGTGTGTGTATAGGTATAAGTTACTTGATAATTTTGTTCTCTTCTATAATAAATGCGACATGTTGCCTTTTCCCCTTTAAAAGATCTTGGGCACTCTTTTGGTATAACAAGCTGAGTAAGAGTCTAAGTACAGAACCAATGGTGCAGTTTATAATCTCCTCTCCCCCATTACTTGCAGGCTGGGCAACACTGGTCTTCTGCTTAGTTTTCTGGAGCTGTTGATAAACCTTGTGTAACAGTCATTCATATGTCTTACCCTGATCTCTGCAGATGCAGCTTGGTGGATTGAGCTGCAGCTCTACATATTTCATCAATGCATCTGTAACTGTCTCAGTTCCTTTATCCTATAGTGTTTGCACAACCACATACTTTGAAAAGGTGTCTCATATTTCCAGTAAATACTCATTTCCAGCTAGTGATTTTGGTAGTGGGTCTTCAAGCTGGCCTGTATGAACTTCCAGGGCTTACTAGGTTGGGGCATTTCTGTTAAAGAAGTTCTGCCACTTCTTGCTGGCACTTTCCTTTCTTGACAGGAAAGAACCCAATCTTTAATGTCTGAAACCATGCCCAGTCAAAAAATCTGTCAGTTACCTGGATCAGCTTATTTTCATACTCTAGGTGGCCTGCTGATTTGTTACCATGAAAACACTCTAGTGCTGTTTTCTGTAAGAAGTGTTGTTACCTTCCTACACCAACCATGTGGTAGTTGGATCAATGGGTACTGTATTGAACCCTCCCCCATGTAGCGGTGTGGTGGCACCGCTACAGCCTCTAAGGGGCCTGGCTGCAGCAGCCAATCAGAGGGGAGGGCTGCTGAGCCAATCAGGGCCGAGCTGCCAGTATAAAGGAAGGAGCAGCAGAGCAGCTTAGTGGGTCTAGCCTGGGTAGCAGGATCTCTTGCTGGTTGGCTGAGCTAGCACCCTGGAGAGCTCACAGTGTGGCCACTGGAAGCTGACCAGCATCAGGAAGGCAGCCAGAAGGGCAGAGGCTCTGGAGCAGTGGTCTGGAGGGACAGTGGGTGGGACTCTGGAGTAGCAGGCCAGAAGGACAGCAGGTGAGCTCTGGGCAGTGAGGAGCTGATGTGTGACTGGGGGCTGTGGGGAAGTTGCCCAGGGAGTAGATGGCCACTGAAGTGAAGAGACTGGAGGGAGGTAGAAGGCCTCAGTGGAGGTGCATAAGGTTCCTGGGCTGGGACCCCAGCATGCCAGGAGTGGTGTAGGAGGGGCACCGGCTCCCTGGCCCCTAGACTCTTTTTTATATTGTGGGCTGGAGAATAGCGAGTGGGACTAGACTGCAGGACAGCAGTAAAAGGACTAGGTCTGGCCACTGCTGCAAAGTGGGTGAAGGGACCTAGTTGTACCTTGAAAGGGGAGAATTGAAGGGCTTGGCCAGAGGGCTAAGACCCCAACTGGGATTCAGGGACAGAGCCTGGCTGTGTGGAAGCAGAGCACAGACTACCAGCAGGGGGACCACTTGAGCTTAATTCGCAAGAAACACCACCAGTAGGCGCCCTGCTGGTAAGTCTGGTGCTGGATGCTGCTACACCCCACATACCTGGATCTCCTTCAGTAGATTCATTGGCACCCCAAACACAGCTCGTAACATACAATGTAACAGTAAGATAAAAACAAAGCATCGTCTCCCAGTGGAGGTGCTGTCTAGTTTAATCTTTACAATATCACTACTATAGCTAACTGACATCCAACCTCTCTCTAATCTGCACGTTTAGCCATAAATCCTGCATTGGCTATGGACTTTAAGCCTATGTCTGCAGACCTCTTAAACTAGATCTAGCAGGCATAAATTGCAGTGTATTCATAGGAGAACTATATATACATGCAGGGTCAGCATGTAGCCACCATGAACACAGTGATGATCCTGAAGGCTTAAGGTGCTTGAAAAATTTCTGTCCGCTAATATAAATAAATTATCTGAGGGAAGTGTGCATATGAAGCATACAAGGGAAGTTAACTGTTGCTGACTTGTCAAAGATGGACTTTTGGATAATCCACGGTCATACAGCCACCACATATGCAGTGGGTAGAGTACACAGCACTTGTCTTGAACAGGTCCATTTAGCATGATGCTGGAACTATTAACAATAAAAATTATTAATATTAGTGTGGGAAGCCATCAAACACAAATTTAACCATACAGTCTTTCATTAAATCCAAAGGCCAAATGGTATTTATACAATTGCTCTAAACATGCCTAAAAAGCCTAACGCATAAGCAATTCACTACAGCCGAACAGTAACAAAACACTTATAAGTATTTGATCAAGATACTTATAAAGAAGCTAAACCCAGGGGGTTGGCTCTAATGTGGCCAGGGAATTAGCAATGAACACTTAAGAATTTACATTCTATACTCCTTTAGCACACAAGTGATGTCATTGCCATTTGATGATTTCAGCTAAAAACCAATTTGAGACAATTCACCCTTATTTCCAGAGGTTAATCCAAATAAGATTTACAGCCTCTTTTCTTCTCAATGCCTTTTTTTCGTGTCTTCTTCCCCCACTCTTTGCTTACCAGCATAACAGTGGGAAGATCTGAGCTTGTTTCTTTTAAGACAGTTTTTCTTTGTCTTGTTGTTGCAGCTGGTTTTTAGGGCAAGTCTATACTGATGGCAGCAAAGTCGCCGCCATAGGTACGATCTTCAGGTTTCGATTGAGGCGTCGGTGTAGATGCGTTCAATTGATAACCCAACCGGAGCTAGAACAACAGCTCTGTAACCACACTTGCACTACGCCGACCGGATGCCACTTCTTGTCGGCTTAGTGTAATATGTAAGGACAATTTAAGAAGTTGGCGGGAGATGTGCAAAGTATTTTATGTATTTTTTTTAGAACCATACATCCTTGCAACGCCACAAGTAATACTACCTATTATTCTCATGACCTTCTTTTATTTACTGCGTGGGGCCTTCTCCCCCCTAGCCCCAAACTAGAGCAAATACAGCATTTTCTGAACCAAACTTAAGTTAATTCTAATTCTTTAATTTTCTATTTCTATACATGCGTTTAAAGTAGTGAGGGGTAGAGTGACTCATCAGGAGCATTAAAGGTATATGATGTGTGAGATTACAGCTGTTTCATACTTCGGTAGAGAGCAGTTGCATGCTCAAAGTTATAGTTATTTGTGATACTTTACCAAAGTATAGCATCTTTTTTGAGGCTGCCACTTGTCTCTGTAAAGTTGACATGCCCTTTCGCAGCCATAAATCTGAGTACCTGTGCGTCTAACTGCCTAATGCAGGTGCAAATCAAAGGCTCTGATTCAGTAACACACTTAAGAACATGCTTAATTTTTATAATCCCATTTAAATTCATGGGATTTAAGCACAGGTTTAAAATTAAGCAAGTGCTTTTCTGAATATGAAAGACTGATCACATGCTTGAACTTAGACATGTGCTTCAGTACCTTGCTAATTAGGGCTTTTAAACACAAATACTAAATTTGGGCCTGCAATGCATTCTGTAAATGCAAATTTTGTAGGTGAGAATTATGCTTGCAGACAAGGAGATCTCAGACATCTTAAAATATATCCTACTATCTCAAGGCCCTTGATGACAATCAGTATTAACTTAATTTGTTCACTGTTTACATAACTCCATGTGGCGAATAGACAAACTAATGAAAAAATTATCCCTGGTATAGCTCTAATGACTTTTGTGGAGTTTTATTACAGATGTGTTGTGCTGTTAGCTTTTCCTTTCTGATTTCTAGGCTTTTATTTTTGCTAAAGTTTTATTAATCAGTTATAATTATGGGTTTTCTAATAGGCTAATCTCTAAAGAAAACAGGCTCAAATTAAGGGCCCTTGGGGTCCCAGGCTGCCCTCCCACTCATCACCATAAGGGACCCCATCTGGGCCAGTGCTAGGTGGGCAGAGGTCGTGCACCTGCTCCACCCCGGGCCGGCCGGTCCAGCCCCGGGGATGGCGTAGGCTGACTCTGTTCACTCCACTACGCTCTAGGAGCGGAACCAGGCACAGCTGGCGCACAGTGCGGCTCCAGTGCAGCCTTCCAGGTGTCAAAAAGCAAGGTTTTTTTGCTTTGGATTGAAATAACGTTTCCAATGCCTCTTGGTGACATGGTGGTGTTACTGCACTGCTGTCACAGGGTGGTGTTACTGCACTGCTGTCACTTACATCGCCGGGAGACAAACAGGCATAAACAATTGTACAATGAGGTCAACATAAGGCGGCTAAGATTGACCTAATTTAGTAGTTTATTTGGACTAGGCTTAAGAAGGATCTTGTCATGTCTTTTTGAAAGAGAAAGAAGACAAAGGGATTTGCATTTTCTTCTCTGATTGAAAGCCTATAATTTAAATGGCTTCAGTTACATTTGTCTTAGATTCTAAGCTGAAACGAACCTGATGTTACATGTGCTCGTGTATTCTTCAAACATTAGTATACTTGCTGTTGAAACTTTAACTATTGGTAATAGTGCTATGTTAAAGCTGTGTTGGTAGCCACACCAACTCAGAACTCGATCCCATTCAGATTGCGTATACAAACAGGGCTAGGCCCTCTTAGTATGTGGGTGGCCAGTCTCTAAAGAAAACTCAAAAAGCTGCAGGAAGTGATGCTGATGATTCAGCAGGTGCAACCATCTGTCTCTTAGGCTATGTCTACCCTTGGCCAAATAAGTCGACTTTGCTAAGTCGATTTAGCATGTCCACACTATAAAATTAGGTCAACTTAAAGTAGACCTTGTCAAATCAACTTAGAACATCCACACTGGATGCCTAAGTAGACGTCTAGGGGCTAGGTGGACCTGGGACTGGTCCATGGTGGCAGGGGGGGCACCCCTTCCAAAGTGCCAGGGGGCTCAGCCTTTGCCCCATTGTACCCTGGTACAATGGGGGCTGAGCAGGACAGGGACAGGGCATAGGAGCGGGGTGGGCAGGGCTGTGTCCTGCCCTGTGGGTGGGCACGCCAGGCTCTGGCTGTGCCAGCCACCCTGGCAGGGAGGTCAGTGGGGGAGCCTTAGGGACCCTTTAAGTCAACTTAAAGTCGACTTAGAGCTAATCTGCGTCTACACTGGCTTACATTGACTTAATAAAGTTGACCTAGCCAGTAAAGTTGACTTTAAACTAGGTTTTATAAAGTCGACTTAAAATTTCCTTAAGTCGACTTAAGGAAATTGTAGTGCAGACGCAGAGTAAATTAAGTTGACTTAAGCAGGTTTAAGTCGACTTAATTTACAAGTGTAGACGCACCCTTAGTTAGTAATGAAGTAATTCCCCCCTTCATGGTACTTAAGGGCTAATGTATTACTGAACATACTGATTTAGATGAAATCTAAAATGGGAGTTCTCCTCACGTGTGGCCATTAGAAAGCCAATGATGATTTTCACCCCACACTGGGCAATAGCCCCGCTCCTTTAGTAGGCTGGCTAATTGCATTTGGCCTTCCTACATTAATTTTTCCCTTTCAATTGCCCAGAGTACTTTTCCTCTCAAGTAGTTTTGTTATGATTCTATGCATAGTTAAACAATTGTCATGTTCCACATAACGGGTGGCTGCATCTCAGTGCTGGCTGAAGTGACTCTCACATACGTAAGGATCCTCATTTCCTGTTCCCTCAACCTTGGCCCAGCCTATATTCAATTTCCATGGGACTGGCACACAGGGGCTTGTGCAAAATTAGGCTGTGAAGTACAAAGAAGGTGAAGTCCCCCTGTACTTGCTCCAGAATCCTGTGTCCCAGACCGGCGTGCCCAGCCTCACAGGTTTTGCAGCAGTCAGTTCCCTTTGTACCCGTGTTCACTATTGCGAGCCCAGGCAATTGTATCCCAATGCACAGGAAGATTGACTACTCAAATCTACCACTCATACTGTCCTAGCTGCAGTTCTACATTCAGCACACAGCCCAGTAACTAAGGTGCTG
The DNA here is from genome assembly GCA_007922175.1 of Pelusios castaneus. Lineage (NCBI taxonomy): Eukaryota > Metazoa > Chordata > Testudines > Pelomedusidae > Pelusios > Pelusios castaneus. The sequence continues at coordinate 3,479,722 of ML685836.1, forward strand.
CACAAAGACAGGATTTGACCCCAGCTGAAATGTGCTTTTTACACCTATAATTTTTTTTTAAAACTGCCTCCATTTTTATGACCTCAGATTTGCATCTGCAATTAAACACAATTAATTAAGCACAAATATTTCTGGTTATACCTCTAGCTACCTACCGAGGAGATGAAATCAGATATTTAGATGCCTAAACACTAGTATTTACATACACAGGTAACGCTGGGTCCAAAATTATGCCCATAAAAGCATATTGTGATAGCTACTCAGGACTGAAGGAGAAGTCTTTGTCTTGTGATGAACCTAACCCATGCCAGAAAGAAAAGAATATGCATGATCTAACACAAGTATATTTAGAGCTGTAAACTTGCTTTTGTGAAATAAAAAAATGCATAATTTATTTTGAGGATCAGAGAAGGAAGATAAATTATTCCTGGTTTAATTTTTAATTGAATATAATGTTCTATAGAAACTGCTGTACATGCTTTATACAAATTTTGCAACAAAATAAATAGACAATTTTCTTTGAAAAATTGTCTCCAGCCCTTCTCCCCTCCCCCCTCCCCCCCCCCGAAACACATCAAGGCAGAGATCAGATGGCTGGAGAACATGAAACACTGTGCATATATTGAGCACTACTCATCCTTGCTTCTCCTGTGCATTACATTTCAGCAGCACTTCATTTCTGCTATTTACTTCCTATGCTGCAGAGTTAGAGCCTTCATTAATGCCACCTCAAATGACCTCAGCACAACCAAGAAGGCACCCGCTAAGAGCTGACCCCCGCATAGATCTCTGAAGAGAGAGGTCTGTTCAGTGTCACTGGGATAAGAGAAATACCTTCAAAGCCTACGGCTCTGATTTCTCGCGTTATCTGCTTTCAGTAATCAGATTCTGGAAGGCTTCTACTGTAAATTGAGCCTGCATTGGTGAAGTAAGAAGCTTGCTTCAAGACTAAAAAACATAAAATTGAATTGCAGAACAGCAGTTGTCATTTTGAAGAGGCAAATGGTTTTCATGCCAAGCTTTATCAGAAACGTATTAAACTCATGAGGTGGAAAAACATTCCAATAGCACTTTGAAGTGCTATTTTCTTTTTCTGAGGCAGGAAAAGAAGACTCAGTGAAAACTGACAAAGCCACTAAGTACTGGGTATGTGTGAGGATACTTTATTCTAAATCCTTGCAAAATTGTTTGTTCCTTTCAGGCCCATTCATTTTTGTGTATTACTGAAATTATTCATTCCTCCGCTGCACAGTTTCTCTTAATTGAGGTGATTTAATTTTATCAGCTGGTATGAAACACGGCCACAGTTCATCTCTGGCAACACACTACTGTAGTCAGCAGGGTTACGCATCAGTTATGAATTTGGTCTGTTCTGTGTGATAGGGCAAATCTGCCGGAGTGGGATTGGGGGGTGAGGGGGAGAGGAGGGGCACTATACCTTTTCTTAAGTAAGATAAAAGGACCGAGTACAAGGTGAATTCAACCTAATATTACATTATGCAGAAAGCTGCACTACAGGGGCGGTTTATGCTTTTCTCTGAGGTGAACTGCCCCTGCCTTTGGTTAACTGAGATGTGGGCAAACCAGATTTTGATATCAGTGACAAAATAAGCAATTGGTTGCTGTGATGGGGTGTATTATCCCCACGCAGGCCCCATAGGGGTTAATGTGAGCCTGAGAAACCACTTAACATAGCTGGCAGCACTTGAGAGAGACAGAGATCAGGCACATGCTCCAATGAACCCCAGTTGGGTGGTGCTGGGGGGCAATGATAACGCCAGGAACTTTGCAGCAGAAAGGGCTGTAGTGGAAGAACCTGCAGCCACTCTCTGGGGGACAGAAGAGATAGGAAGTTATTAGTCCAGGGAGGCCGTAAGGAGTCTGAGGGTACAGAATTCCTCAGCTGGAACCCAGAGTAGAAGATGGGTTTGATCCCCCTCACACCAGCCACCACAGACAGTGGGCTGAAACCCCCGAGGAAAGGGCAGTAAGCACCAGAGACAGATGGGAGACCTGTTTAAGGTCAGTGGCCTATAGTTGGGTTGTACTCCTTGTTACCCCCAAAGGAATGGACTAAAGTAAGGGTTCTCAACTCCTTTAACCTTGTGACACGGTTGGGCGGGCTCCCAACCTGCATCACACATCGATGCCCCTCACTTACACAGGCCACTACCGCCAAGACTCCTACCCAGTGCTTTCAGTGGTGGATCGAGTCAGAATGGCCCCTGCCACCAAAAAAATCAGCCTCAGACACTTTCAGCAGGGGGAGGCCTACGCAGCAGCATCCCCCACGGGTGCCGTGAAACAGAGCAGCCTGGGCAGATTCAGCAGTGGCTCTGCTGTGGCGTCACAGAAAGCTGAAGCTGCTCCAGCTTTTGGCGGTGGCTCTTAAAGGGCCATCATCCTGCCGCCACAGCTCTCCTTGCTGCTTTCACACAACACCCCTCCGCTGCTGTGCCGCCACACACTATGCGTCATGGCACAGCAGTTAAGAACTGCTGGCCTAAAGCATAACCTGACTGCAGGGCCAAGTTGCGGGAAAAAAGACCGCTGCAGTGACGGAGTGTCTGTAAGCTACATTCCCTCTAAGCTGTGCAGGTGCGCAGCCGCTCAGCAGCTGTCAGACACCTGCACACCTATCACAGACGCCTGGGTAGCCCGATCTCTCCCCCCCCCCCATGTCTCTTCTCCTCAGCAGTCCGATTTCTCCCCCCCCCCGCATCTCTTCTCCTCAGCAGCCCAATCCCCCCGATGTCTCTTCTCCCCAGCAGCCTGATACCCCCCCATGTGTCTCCCCTTTTCTCCAGTGTTTTAAATTTTTAAATTTAAATGTTAAGCTTATCCCCATTCATAGCACAAAAGACATTCATGACCACATGGCAAAATACAGGTGATAAAAATGGTGAGGTATAGATGATGGTAGAGGCTAAATAGTCACCAAGTGTCATTGTCCAATATTTGTTTAGTAAATTAATAAAACTACAGTATTTCAGTTTAACATTTTTATTAAAGTTCAACCAAAAATGAAACATCTCTGCATTTCTTTTAAATTAAGGTACAGGGGCATGCTGATGCTTCTGGTGCCAAAAGACTGTTGCCCATATGGCACCATGCCTCCCAAATTGCTGCTCAATGAGTACCATAACTTGCTCAGCTGCATCATCAGCTTAGCGGGAACATTGACTGTAAGCAGAGGAGACAGCTGCTCTACCATATCAGGCCACAAGGAGATGCTCCGGTGATGACTGAACTCTGTTACAGTATGAACGTTCACCAACGATGATCAATTTTACCAAAATTTCCAGACCAAATCTCGGTTAGTTCTGGTCATAACATTGACTGTAATCCTGCACTAGCAAAGCTGATATGAAGGCGAATGCCTGATTCTCTTCTCTCAGCAGCATAAAACTGAAATAATGCCTTTGATTCCAACTGAAAATAAGCGTAAGCCAAAGGAGAATCAGGTTCATAATTACTTCAGAAATATACCTACCTGGCTATTTATTATATATTGTGTTCATAGGCCTTTTGGCCATCAACCTGCTACATTACCTCAGGCATAAACGATGAGTCACAAAATGGAGAAAGATGATTTAACTCCTGTGTTGTACCCTCCAACATATCATGTTCATATCAGCAAACAGTCATACTCCAAGAGAAAGAAAGGAGGAATGGTTTGTATAGCAGACATGTAAACAAAATGGAAGGCCACACACAAATGTGGCAACTGGCTGCAACATGCCACCTATGCTGTCTCTTTTCCTCACACCCCCATATGGGCCTCTGAATGCTCACAAGTCTCTACCCCCCAAATTTAGCCTACTCTCTCTCTCCTGTTTTCCTTGTACTCTTACCTCTTGTCTGCCACAACCCCAACCCCACCTCCTCTATATCCATCACATAACACAAGAACTAGGGGTCACCCAAAGAAATTAACAGACAGCAGGTTTAAAACAAAAACAAGAAGCACTTCTTCACACAACAGTCACCCTGTGGAACTCATTGGCAAGGGATGGTATGAATGTGGTGGCTCAGGTTACTGGGGCCATTGGGAGTTTCCAATCCTAAAACATGACAATGAAGGCCAAAACTGAAACTGGGTTTAACAAAGAACTTTCATGGATAGGTCCATCAATGGCTATTAGCCAAGACGGTCAGGGACGCAACCCCATAACCTGACTATCTCTAGCCTCTGACTGCCAGAAGCTGGGACTGAATGACAGAGGTTGGATCATTCAGTGATTGCTTGTTCTGTTCATTTGCTCTGAATCACCTGGCATTGGCTACTGTCAGAAGATAAGATACTGGGATGGATGGAACATTGGTCTGACCCTGTATGACTGTTCTTATCTTCATCCCATCTATCCTCCCTCCCCCTACACATTTTCTCCTTTTCTCTTTCTCTCCCTAAGTATGTGTATGTGTGTCTCCTCCCTTCTTGTTTTGCTTTTTTATTATGTATAAAGGCCTGGATATTTTTTTCATCTGTATTTTTTCTCTGCATGAATTTTACCTTAGAACCTAGGTGCTGTTGGTGCTGTTTCTGTAGAAGATTCTGTACCTCTGGAGAATTAGTAAAATCATGACATAAGGTTTCAAGAAGTGAAACCTGATTATTGAAAAGGAAAGTGACTTATTTAAACCATTTAAAGCTCTGTTTTGCGTTGCTGTTAGCAATCTATTTAATTCAAATGTTCAGTAAACAGTTGAAAGAAAATATCTGTTCCTTAAAGATTCACTACCTCCCACTTCTTTAGTTAAGGTTAGAGAAAAGCTCTCAATACATACAGGTTGATGGACTCATTGGGGAAGACTAGACTTGACATTCCCAGTATTTCAAAAGCTCAAAATAAATGGGGAAAAAAGTAAAGAAATCTGAAACTTTCATGCTTTCTCTATGCACTATAAAGAAACAAAGGGGCAACATTGTTATTTTTGTATTTGCAGCTCCCCTTAAAAACACAAATAGTTTACTTCATTATAATGATCTTTTCTAACCACAGTTCAAGTGCAATTTCATTGAAAAAGCACCCTTCACAATTAAGTTTTGCATTATTATAAGCAGACCCTGGCTTTAGTTGCTTATAATTTTGCCAAACTTTAACCATTTGGACTAAAATTTTCCATGCTAAATATCTGCCTCAGGCTTTTTTATTTTTCCCTTTAAGTTTCAGTAAAATCAGCTATCTGTTTCCTAGAACACAGTTAGGGTGAAATATGTTTTACCCATTATAAATAAATTCTTATAACTATTAAATTGAGGAATTTTAGCATCTCCATTTTGGAGGAAGGACTTGAAACACCAAAGTGAGACCCTCTGCCAGATTTCAGGGATGATATCCCTTCTGCCATTCCCATGCAAATCTGTTAAATTTGCCTAAGTTGTAAGTCTCTGAAAAACCTGTAGTTTGCACAAGCTCACAAGTTCCTATGTGCTTACTGGACTGTGCATGCCACAACTCCACAGAGTGACCATGCAAATTCAATCCTGGTCTGTATGGGTTTGCAAGAATTTTCCTGTATCTACTTCTCAAGCTGCCAAGAATTGGTGCAGCACCAGCTTCCAGAAATTTCTCTTTGTCCTAGGCCATGTCTACACTATAGTGTCATAACTATAATGCTGCAACTGTGCCCCTGCAGTGCAGACACTTCCTGCATCAACAGAAGGGGTTTTTCCATTGATGTCGGTAATCCATCTCTCTGGGAGACAGTAGCTAAATCAACAGAAGAATTCTAGCTGTGTCTACAGCAGGGGTTAAGTTGAACTAACATTGCTCGGAGCTCTGAGTGGCGGAGCTCAGCCAACCTAAGTTTTAGCTGGAGAACAGGTCTTATTTCCCACTTGTAAAACAGAGATAATATCATTTTACATCATAGGAGTGTTGTAAAGAAAAATTCAAGAATATTGTGAGCCAGTCAGATAGCACAGTGAAGAGCACCACAGAAAAGCCCATTAGGAAATTAATAAATTAATTCAGTGAAAGGTTCAAGTGATATGTAGTAATTAAGACATAGTGAGATATGCTGACTGATGATGATAAAGAGAAATATTGACTAGTTACCTGTCAGGGAGCACTGTCAATCCCATGCACTGAATAGAGCAGGGTCTTGTGAAAAAAATTGTATGTGATGATGTAACTAAAGACTGTATCGGCATGCATGTGCTCAAGGAGACAAAATTAAAATTGTAAGGCAGGCTCAACTCCCTCATTTCCTAGCTTTTGAAAATGTAATATTTTAATGTCTTTTTACTGAGTATTTTCCATCTAGTGTCACTAATAAAAGAAAAGTTAGCAGCAGTTACACATTTCTCTAGTCCAGTTCTAAAAAACAACATAGGCTGAGGGCTAGATCCGCAAAGGGACGTAAGCCTTGAGTACGCTACACGTGCTTTGCCAGTCTAGCTGTCCAGAGTTCCCACGTGTGGCTATACAAATTTATGCTCTCACAATTTTTTGTGCTGGCATAGTGACACCACTTTCACTAACAACATTAAGCACTCTTCTATCAGCATAGTTGCTCTACTCTGGGTCTTTTGCTGGCATAGCTATGTCAGCTCGGGTGGGTTGAGAGGAAAGGGTTTTCACATCTCCGACCACCATGGCTGTGCCAACAAACCTTTGTAGTGGAGACCCAGCCTCTGGGGTTGCAATTTCAGATGCATGTCTTAATACCGGACTCTAGAAGCAGTCACCTGTTCTCTATGACTCAATACTTATTTAATCAGTCATCCACTGTAGACAGCTTTAACAGACATGACTGAAAGCACCTCATCCCAGGCTACATCGTAACCCAGTGGCTTGGGCATCTCTCCTAAGTGGTGAGAAGAACACAGCTTCAGCTCCCTGCTCTACATCAGACAAAGACAGAACAGAATCTGACTGAATGTAAAGATTAAAGGGGAGGGCTTCTCTAGCCCTCCAAGCCTTTTATGTAGCTTTAAGCATGCTCTGAGAATGCCTATCACATCGGGCCCTGCTGGCAAGGTAGATAGGGAAATGCCCAGTCTGAGGCCTTGAACACACTACACCCTTATTGCGCGGTAAGAAGCTTTACCACGCGATAAGGCTGTGAGGATACACACTACAATGTAGCCTGTTGCTTGCCGTGCCACAGGTAAACCACCCAGACGATCGTGATAATGGTTACCACGGATCGTCCGTCCCGCAATACAGTGTGTGTGTGTGTACACTCACTGCAGGTTAGACAGCCTCTGGAAATGTCCCAGAGTGCCAATGGAGGCCACTCTGGGACACCAGAGCTGTATTACTTGTCAATTTCACAGTGAAATTGACAAGTAGGAGCAGAACTCCAGCTGCCCGCACTTATGGTGGTTAGAGCCCTGCTACTGCAGGGAGTCCCTCAAGCTACTCTGTTTACTGGCTCTCTGGGAAACCAAGCAGCTTGAGGGAATCTGCAGTGGGGCTCTAGCTCACTAGAGCCCCGCTGCCGGTGGGGTCCCCACTACTGGGGCTCCCCTGCCGCCGAGAAGCCAGCAATCTCGGCAGCTGGAGAGCCTCGCTGCCAGCCTAAAGGCTGGCTGAGCAGTGCATGGTGGGGTAGGTGCTCACCATGCACTGCTCCTTCTAATGAAAATGCAAAGAAGCGTGTGAACACTCTTTTGCGTTAGAAGGATTAATGTGTGGACGGAGGAAAGTGTTATAATTGTAACGCTTTGCTTGTCCCGCAACAATTTATTGCAGGACAAGCCTGTAGCATGTACATAGCCTGAGGATCCTACTGGGGTTTGATCAGGAGACATGTGTCTGGATGTTTTAGACTGAAGCAGCAGTGTGCATGCTCAATGGCAGAAATGTCGTGTGCTTAGGGAACTTCACCAGTGGAAACTCAGGTGCTTAGGCATTTTAGGCATCTTCAGGATTAGGTGGCCAGGTAAGCAGGGATTTGAGGATCTCAGTGGTTCCTAAATTCTTTTGTGGCTCTAGCTCTGAACGTGTTCTATAATTAAACGAAGTGCATTCCAAAACAGACACACATATTTCAGAACATCCGGCTTCCTTTGTCACCATATTACAACTGGGTTGGACTAAATAACCAGCTGATTTAGATTTAAAATAATAGCTCTGACTCTACTGTGAGAGGAAGTTAGCAACAGTAGCTTTGCATGAGCAGAACTATTCAGAGCCTGAAAAAATCAACAGACAAATTTTACAATTGACGTGAACCTATGCAGTAAGCCAGTGTAAAGGATCTTTTTTGTTAAATAGAAGTAACGATATCATTGCAGAATGCCTGGAAGAAGCTGAGCCTTTATCATCTTAATTAACTGCAATTTAGACATGATGTATGATCAAACACACTGAAAAAATAATTATGACCAGTTAACTTTGATAAAATGAGAATATTCAGATGATGTTCCAAATGGCTTTCATTTAGCAAAAATGATCTTTGGTAACAAAGCAAAGAAATAAGTCTATTAATAAACTGAAGGATTACCTAAAGTTTAGATCCTTAATACTTGGAGAGTCAATATTATTGTTGTCCAACATGCTTGGCATAGAGGGAACATAGCTCTGCTGATGCATTTAGCCAACATAAAGAATAGTTTTAGTTGGATTAATTTTTATAAAATAACAATAGCCACTATGTGATACAGAGGTCCATCGATGCCAATGGGCAAAAGTTTCACTGTTCTTTACAAACAACTCTGGTCTCTAACCTGACAAACTCACTAAACCCAATATGCCACTTTCATGATATTTATCCAAGAACGGTAGCATGTGAGGTCTCCGCTGAAAGCTTGTAACTGATCAATACTGGTAATTATTATGAGATGTGTGTATAGGTAATAATTAAGGAATAATGTAACTATATTGAAAACTATGTCTTATGGTTATGGTCTTGAAGTAAAAGTTAGTCACCTAAGAATCCTATGCCTCAGGAATGGCCCTTTCAAGAGGGAGGAAGCTATCACCCTTCCCGTGTCAGACAGTGAGATAATAAAAGGTTCAATTGTCTACCTTTGCTGGTCCCAGAGAAGTCAGTGGAAAACCAGCTAAGGTAACTGCAAACAATCTAAATCACTTGGAGATAAAAAGGAACATTATAACAGACTCTGAATAAACACAGGACTGACTCAGTAAATCCAAAGTGGAGAAAGATCCTCTACATCCATTCACTGACATCTTGTTGAGTGGGAATGTTTCATGAAAGATTAGAGCTTGATTCCTGGAAAGCCAGCCAGCTCTGCAACAAACTACATTTTGGAAAGGAAACCTACTTTGTTAGATAGGAAAGGTAACGATTAATAAGCGTAAGCCCTCATTTGTGTTTTATGATTTTGTTTTCTATAACAATTTGTTTCTCTGGTGTTTCTAGTGGAACCTCTGTTCTTTTTTAAATAAACATTCTGGTCATCACCTACAACCCCCAAGTCGGACCTCTACAGCACATCATCAAGGATTTACAACCTATTATAGATGATGATCCCTCACTCTCTCAAGTCTTGGGAGACAGCCCCGCAACCTTAAACAGATCAAACTACAGAAACATTAAAGCAGGAACATATACCTGCAACAGACCACATTACCAACTTTGCCCACATATCTACACAAAAGACACCATCGCAGGCCTAATCAAGCCACCTACTCCATCAAGGGCTCATTCACCTGCTCGTCCACCAATGTGATATATGCCATCATATGCAAGAAATGTCCCTCTGCTTTATATATTGGACAAACAGGACAGTCTCTACACAAAGGAATAAATGGACACAATCAGAAATCACAACATTCAAAACCAATAGGGGAACACTTTAATCTCCCTGCTCACTCCATTGCTGACTTGTTAATAGCTGTGCTCAAGCAAATGAATAACAAATCACAGCTTCAAAGAGAAACTGCTGAATTAGAATTAATATGTAAATTCGATTCTCGTTGCCTCAGGGTTGAACAGGGACTATGGATTTTTTTCTCATTACAAGTGATTTGACCTCACTTTCCTCTATATTCTGTTCCTCATTGTTTGAATCCCAACACCCATTTTGATTTGCTGTTACAGCCTGACCTGAGCCCGTGTCATACACTTCCCTGCATTTAATTTCTTCCCGTTCTGTAAGTTACCCATCTTCAAAACATCTGTGTGCTCTTAAACAGCTGCAGTGTTCCACAGTATAGTTGGTTGCATTTCAATGAATGATGAAGTGGTTCATCTCTATGTTTTCTATGTGTCCATCCACATACGAAGTGATGATAACATTTATGTCAATTAGTGAAAAGGAACTGAGAACTGTTGGTGCTGTGCTCCGTTATATTGCCTTGTGTCAAATGAACGGACACGAACTGGCATGCATGCAGTCCCAAACACTGCTTTGTACGTGGTTCCAAGGTTTGTACTGCTAAAATGCATGCTCCTAAGAACTTGAACCTGCAATGGCAATATGTTCTGACCGTTCCAATTTCCTACCCTTGTTTGATTTTTATTTTTCAGTCCCTCAGCTTTGCTGCTTAGTACATGCAATTCTAAGAGTATCAAAAGAAGAACTTCAAAGGTCTGATTTTTCTAGAGAGTGACAGAGATCATTGGGATTATATAGAATGAGGGAAAAACTATAATTGGTTCATGGGTTTGGTTTTTCTTTTTTTTCTTTTGCGCTGTTTAGAGAAAATAAGAGCCTCCAGTCCTGATAATAAAATCTGATAGCAAATTGTGACAAGTTAATGACATCTATCAAAACCAGTTCTCATTCCTTGCATAACAGTCAACAAATTCTGATGGGTAATTCTCACTCTTGAAATTTTGCTACCCAGCGTAGAAGTATACAGGTTTAGCAGGCTTTTTGTGGCAGCATTACTATTATTATTATTTTTCATGGAGTATCCTAAAATGATGGGTTAAAATCAGTGGTACCTGTGAGAGGGGAATACAACTCCAAGCTGGAGACTAAGGTCACAGTATGACCTTGGCTTAATGGAACTTGTCAAAGACGACACTAAAACCACATAAAAGCCATAGGAGTCAGAAAGAAAATGGGTGATGTTCACGCCACCTTTTGTTGGAGGAAAATGGAAATTCACTTAGAGGCTAAACTCACATACTCTGAAATGAGCAGGAAAAGCCCAGGAAGATATACAGAGCAGAGGTGCATTCTTTGGCTAAGAAGGTAGTAAGTGTTTTGGGATTTCTGTAGTTTCAATGCCTAAAAATAAAACACTGGCTGAGACTATCTCATTTTACCACTGGATATTTTGATATATTTTGTGACATACCAGCTAGAAATGGAAACTTTTAGGTGAGACGCATAGACTTACAAAACAGATAAACAAGATAATGCTACACATTTACAAAAAGGGAGAACTTAGCATTTTTCTCTCTTAGTTTTTAAGTCCGGTACAGCTTTTAATCGTCTTGCATTCATTGTCACATCAGTTAACCAAGGTTGTAAAACACTTTGATGATACTAGTTATGTCCACAATCTATTTTTTCCTTAAGAACTACTGCCAGGCTAGAAAAAAAAAATCCTATTGTCATGCTGCCTGACCTCATCCACACCAATAAAACCAAACAGCTAATTTTCATTTCTATATCCCGTCTGCTGTCTCCATTCTATAATTCCATCTCCCTTATCCACAGTCACATTCATGTTCCATTCCTCCGTATTACCTTCTGCTCTCATACCCTACCCCAGTGGTTTTGAAAACTTTTTTCTTGGGACCCAGTTGAAAAAAAAAAAAAATTATGTCTGTGACCCAACAATTACATCTTTGAGCAATGCATTCCAGTCTTTTGCAGTGGCAGTAGGACAGGGCCGGCCCAAGGGCTTTTGGTACCCTAGGCGAACTGATTTTGATACCCCCTTCCCCACATGTTATAAGAGAGAACATATGTAAAAAACTCTCTTCCATCTAATTTGGTACCCCTTAAAGCCTGGTGTCCTAGGCGACCACCTAGTTCACCTATATGGGTGGGCCAGCTCTGCAGCAGGGGGCACCCTGACCCAGTAACTGAGGGTCTGCGAACAAGCACTGGATCCGGACCTGTGCTTTGAAAACCACTGCCTTACCCCTTTCTTACCACTCACACATATCCATACCACTTTCACCCATTTGCACACACTAATACCCTCCCCTCTGTATATCTAGATATGTATAAAGGCTCCATTGCCCTATGAGCTGAGGTCTTCCAAAGTTTTTTTTTTTTTTTTTTTTAAATCACAAAAGCAGTCTTTACTATTTCCACACCCTATAGAGGAAGTAGTTTGATTAATGTACAGGTTTGTGCCTGTGTTGTGGTGTGGGCAAAAGAAACACCCATTGCAGAAAAACTGCCTTAAAGACATGACTTTTGCATTTACCCCCAGCTAAACCCATCTGCAGTCTCCTCTTTGCTGGGGTGAGGCCCAGAAGTAGAGCCAGATATCAAGTGCGGAAATCTCAGGATTTTTGAGGGAGGGGGACAGCGATCGTTGCATGTAGGCCCTAAGATAGGGTCCAGGGATGGGCCCAATAACACCGGCTCACCCCAGTCCCAGCTCTCCCGCCCGTTCCTGCGGCGCCGCCCCTCGCTGGGGAGTTGCCCGCCTCTAGCGGAGCGGAGCGCATCGCTGCTGTGCCGGGGAGAAGCGGGCGGGGCCAGGCCCCGAGGGGCCTCGCAGCAGCGCAGCCAACCTCGTGTCCCCGCAAGAGGGGGAGGCGATGTCCGCCGCGCCGCCCAGCTGGCTGCCGAACGTGCTCCCAGGCGGAGCTTGCTGGGCGCCGCCCGCCCCCGACCCCTTCTCCCGCCCGGGCTCCGACTGCGCTCCGCCCCGGCCGGGCTGCGCTCCAGGGGCGGGGCAGGCAGGGCGGTTCTGGGACAGGAGCCGCCGCGAGTCTACCCAAGGGGGCGGCGGCAGCAACCTCCCCGCTCCGCCGCAGTCCGCACCGCGCTCTCTCGGCGGCGGCAGGATGAGCGGGCCGGGGCCGGGGCCGGGGCCGGGGCCGGGGCTGCCGCCGCTGCCCAAGAGCCTGAGCGGGCTGCTGAACTCCTCGTCGGGCGGCGGGGGTCGCTGGCGGGACCTGGAGCGGCTCTACGCGCAGAAATCCCGCATCCAGGACGAGCTGAGCCGGGGGCGGGCGAGCGGCGGCGCCGGCGGGCGAGGCTCCCCCCGGCCGCCCAACCTGGACGCGGCGCTGGCTCTGCTCCGCAAGGAGATGGTGAGTGTCCCGGCCGCGGAGCCTCAACCAAACCCGGCTCCTGTTGGCTGCGGGGACGCCCCGCACCCGGGACTAGAGCCGCTCCGAGCTGGCCGTGGGTTTGTGGCTGCGGACGGAGCTAGTGTCCCGCGGCGGAGGAGGGCGGGAGGGAGGGCGGCTGGTTCAGGGTCCCCCTGGCGGTGAGTCGTGAGATCGTCATTTTGAGCCGGCGCCGACTTGTATTTGGCTCAGCCCCTGCTCCCGCTGGGGGGCGCCGCTCCCAGAGCCCCTGGCCCAGATTGCTTTCAAAAGCCCCCTGCGAGACCACCCGCAATGAGCTAGGGGCTCTGCTCTGCAGGTCCAGGCGGCTCCTGCGGGCTGAAGAACCCAGATCGGGTTGGAAAACGAGACATTAGCTCCTAAATCAGAGTGTCTTCGGGTGCGTCCCTAGTGGCCTCATTACAGTGTCAATTAAGCAGCTTAAGCACTATTTACAAAGGCAGAAAGGTGGTCATAATGTTTACAAAAAAAAGTTATCAACACCCATCACAGGTATGTAGGGATAAATTAAGGCTTTAAATATTTCACATCTCCACACCTAGGATTGTGAGGGAAGTAAGCTTTTTGCGGAGCAGCACAATTAAAGGGTTAATATGCTTTTGTTTGAATGAAGATGACCCACCAAACCAGAGAAATTACCAAGCTAAAATAAACAAGGAGTCCTGTGACACTTTTAAAGACTAACACATTTATTTATCGCATGAGCTTTTGTGTCAGAATATCCCACTTGGTCAGGCTAAAAAACTTTCAAAATGCACCTTTAGTTCAGTCATTTTTCCAGTTTAGGCCCGTTTCGATTCTCCTTTTCCTTTCTTCTTTCCTTTCTTTCCATTGAAAATATTTATATTTTTAAAATGCTTTTTTTTTCTATGCTTAAATTTATTTAGGAAACATTCTTAATGGAAAACAAACTTTTAAAGACTAACAAATTTATTTTTCTTTTCTTTTTTTCCTTTTCTAACTGGAATCTTCTTCATTTAAGTGAGGTTTATTTTTAATATATATTTATTCATTACATGCTTGATACAGTGATCAAGGCTGCAAAAGGAAAAGTGTCAGTATTGGAATGGTAAAGGTTCTTGTGCTGTTCCAGAAAGAAGAAATCCCTTTATGTAGCAGAGGTGTGTTAATTTTGCTCAAGATGGCAAGCTAAAAATAGCATTGCTGTGGTGGGTGGTGGCTTGAGTAGGTAGATAGCTAGCTCAAACCCTCCATGCTACCCTGGCTGTGCTGCTATTTTTAGTACACTAGCTTGAGCAGAATTAGCACACACATATCTGCTTGAGCTGAGCAGCATGCTCCCAAATGCTGTGTAGACATATCCTTAGTGTGATTTTCTTTTCTGAGAACTAGGTGTTTCGGACCGCTGCTGCTTTGCAAAAAGCTGTTGCTAGGGCAAAGTCTATAACTGGTCATTGGTTTAAACAGCTGTTACATCAGTGTTGGAATTATTAATATTGATATGGGAAACCACCCAAACCTGCCCCACCAACTATACATTAGTTTATTAAACCCAGAGGTCAAATGGTATTTATACAATTGCAATAAATGAGCCTAAGAAACCTAACTTGTAAGCAATTTACTACATCCAAACAGCAACAAAATATCTACAAGCAATCTGCCATTACCTTCTTGAACAAAACAAACAGTGAAAAACAATAACTATTAGGAAGACAAACAAGGAGACTGACTGGTGGCACTTTTAAAGACTAACAAATTTATTTTTTGTGCGAGCTTTTGTGAGAGAAAATCCTTTATTATAAAGTCTGTTTTAGTCCGTTTTCCAGCTAGCACAGCATTGCTCTTCACAGAATGTTTTCAAGCGTGTCTAGCTTAGAACTTCATTACTTCCAGTAAGACATAGACCTGATTGTCTAGAATCTTTTCTTGTTCTCCAGTGTAAACAGTTCCTTGCTCAACTTCAAGTCACTGCCTCTAATTACTGGTCTTTGAACACTTCTTAACCTCAGTGTTGATGCCCTTCAAATATTTGTAGATACTATTCACCTCTGGTGTAAGATTGCTTAACCTTTCCTCTGTTTATATGTATAGTAGCCTAATAAAATTCTGCTTGAGTGCTTGCTTGGCATGAGTAATTTGTTTTGATCACTAGTTGCCATCTTAAAGATGTAGACTACAGGGAGGGTGTTTATGGGATGCTCACGTACCTCAGAAATGCAAGACCCTAAACAAAGAGCTACTTGTTTTTATCTTATTTACCCATGTGTGGTATCTGCCTGTGCCCCTTCTGTTACTTATATCCTAATATCTCTGTGGCAGGCACTCATTTGGTTTTGCTTTTGTTCAGTACCTAGCACAGTGGGCACTTTGATTTCAGATTTAGGCCTCTAGGTACTACCATGGTACAAATAATAAATATAATCTTTTTCCTTTTTTAAGTTTTGAAATTCTTTTATATTAAATGCTAGCTCTTTTTTTCTGCCCTGTGTTGTCTATCCACTTTGTACCTGACATAGGGGCATGTGCATGCTCACCCTAACACAGCTGTCGCAACTATTGTTCATATAAGTCTGGTGCCATAGCTACATCTGGAAAGGTCTTCTCCTCCCCCCTGCTCAAGTGTAATCTGTCCAGGTTATCGAAGGTAAAATTCTCAAAAGTATAGAAATCACTTGTTTGAAATGGGACTTTAACTCCTAAACCACTTAGTGCTTTTCAAAATTTTACCCTTAGTCCTGGACTCAGTTTCTAAGAAGTCGGCATGTGAGGCAGCTGACATGCTGTAGATCTCTGTTGGAGCAAACAAATCAATTTAATACAGTCCAGCAGGCTACTTGAAGGCAACAATCTTCTGAGCTGTGGGATAAAGGTAGACACCATCGCCTCCAGTCATGCAAATTTCTAGAATGTTTTGATGTGGGCCCTCAATAGTTTGATCTCTCCCTGGATTATACACTTTTGATAACTTTTTAATTACACTGTAACCTCATTGGTCCTGAATTTCTGCTGCAGAATAGTTCTCTTACACAGTCTGTATAAGGAAGATGAGTAAATGGGACAGATGTGGTGGTAAATCTATCTTGGACATCACAGGGCGTACGAAGTCGTTGAATTCTTTTACATTGCAGCACACTGGACTAGGATTGCACAGCCTCTTGCTCAGTAAACTGTAATATGTCTGAATCATGAAGAGGCTTTGCCACATTTTATACTGTGGAACACAGTTTTCTTCATAACTCTTTCATCTGGCTTACTCAGTGGGGTGGATATGGCCTTCCTTAGTAAATTCATTAAACTGCCATCTAGCATATTGCATAATGCTCACAATGTGACACAACTCATCCTCTGAACCTTAGTAGCTGTGGAAAAAAATGTACAAGTGTCACCTTATTGCAATCAAATCATCTGAAATACCAACATGTCTTTTCCCCCCCCATCAGGTTGGCCTTCGGCAGCTGGATATGTCATTACTATGTCAACTATATTCTCTTTATGAATCAATTCAAGAATACAAAGGGGCATACCAAGCTGTATCTAATGCGGACTGCACATATGCGTTGGAGAATGGCTTTTTTGATGAAGAGGAGGAATATTTCTAGGAACAACATGGTGCCTATTGGAAGGGACAAAAGCACATGGAATAGTCTTTCGCTCTGTGTAACTCCCATTTCCAAGAAAGATTGGAGCCTGACATCTGTGAAGACATCTCTTCCTGGGCGGGGTAATACCCCAGCTACCTTACCTGTGGTTAAACTCATTTATTTCTGGCAGGCTGTCAGTACACGTTACGCATGCATAAGCTACGTCAGGAAAGTGATGTACTACAAGTTGTGAAAAGTCCTCCAGAATGTTGGACGATTGGCAGCGGTTCAGTTTGCAGGCTGGGTGTTTCCAACGCACTGATTCTTTTGGCAAGTAAATTATAGCTGTAATTTTGATCAAACAAGAGGATGATAACATCCTGACTGTTCTAATAACTCTTAATTGTGGTGTGAATAACTATGGATGGTATGTATTAGTCAGCAGTACAGATAATATTCTTAGAACAAATGATTTGATACACACATTCCAAGCTGTACAGAGATAGGTCTGATGTTACCAGCCACATCACTTAACTCCAGTTATGCACAGGATGGGTTGTTTACACAATTTCTCAGATATTTTTCTTTTCCCCTCTCCATATCAAACCATATTTTGCCAAGTTCTTTTTCTTCTAACCCAAAAGATTTTGTACACTAGTGAATGATCAGTATCTTTTTTTCCCCTGCAGATATACTTCACTTCCTCAGTGCTACCAAAGGACTATAACTTTTATATTAACTTCTAGCGATATCTTGCATAAACATAGTTCAGTGACCTGCTAACATCTGTTCCAAAATGGTTTGCTCAGTTTTTACTGTATTGAATAGTAAAAGCAGAGATTCAGTCAGTCTGTCAGCCACTGTGTGGCGTGTAATAAGCCAAACTCTTAAGCAAGTGTTTTCAATTGCATGAAGATGAAGTATCAGGAAACCTTAAATAACAGTACTGGGACAAACTGCAATATTTTGTACTGAGTGAATTTTTTTTCAGGAAGGTAACCTACAACTTAAAAAAAAAAAATCTAAAAAATAAGTATATTGGGACTTTTGCATATGTTAATGCTTTTGATACTACCATATTCGCTTAGAACTAAGCTTGAAGTATATATATTTTTTGTTTATTTTCAGATCTTAAAGAATTAAACTAAGTATATTATGATTTAATATTGCAGGCACGTGCATGTGTAATCCTGAATTTGTTTAAAATATCTGGCAGTAGCCAGCTCCTTGTACCATTTTAAAGTGAAACTGCAGTATTCAATGTGGTTCACTCCCTTGAAATTTAGAATTTTAAAAACTGCTGTAAGATTCTGACGTCAGGCTTTGATACAATAATAATCAATCATTTGGACTGTTGGGAAAAAAAGGGAGAGAACAACTAATACATCTTGGCCAATGTAAGTAATGTATATATCATAAACTGTCTAGAGTGGTTTAGTGAAAGGGCTAACATGCAGGAATCACCGTTTTAAGGTGACCACTTGGCTATCTCAGATTACACTTTTCGAGAAGCTGTCCTGAATTTGAGATTTGTGAAAGGCTTACCTTGGAATACCACACTTCATTAGCTGTGCTGAAGGCTGGTTGTAAAAGAAAATGGCATTGTACACGTAGGCAGTATACAGTGTTTTAAAGCAATTATTGTAGAGGTAGTATCTGTCAGCTGTCATAAGATGCATACCTTGGGTATGTGTCTTCTGACGGTTGACAGGTGCTATCTCTGTATACGCACATTGTAACTGCATTTTTCATCTCTGAGCTAAGTCTTGTGTTTGGTCAATATAGAGATGCCTTAAACTGCAGGCAGTTGCCTTAAACTGAGTGATCTTAAGGGCTTATCTGTCAAAGGATGGTTCATGTGTTTGGCACATGTTCTAGTTACAGTAAGGATCAAAGAGCCAATTCTGGGGGTCGTTCCCCACTTAACTTTCAACAGAAGCTAGTATAATATGTTTCATTGACATAAGTGACGGTCGTGTGTATTCTCCTTTAAACTGTGATAACAATGGAATCTAAACTCAACAAAAATAAAGGTTCTGTATAGGAAAAAGCTATTTTGTGTGCAGTAATTTGTGCGTTTACCTCTTTAATGTGTGCCACAGTGCTTATGTTTTAAAAAAAAAAAAAAAAATTCTGACCTAATTCACTCAATAAGGCATAAATGGAAGTGAAATGATGGAGTTCCATGTGTTTCATATAGTAAACAGGTATTCAAAAAGACAACTTCTGTATTTAGATAATTCTCATGTTAGTGTGTCTTCCAAATGCATTCAATCCAGTCATTTGGATAACGCTTGCTGTACTCTTTGTATTGAAAAGGCTTGTCCTAGTCTATCCACGTTCACCTCTTCTCCTGCCCCATCCCTCAAATAAAAATGTGCATGGTACAAAATGTAAAATGGCATGAATTTTAGTTCATTGTACTGAATTTAAAAAATACTTAGGAACAGTGTTTTACTCCTATATATTGAAGCAAAAGCCATGTTTTGGTCATAATGGAAAGTGCATTGTATGAAAATAGATTATCTCTATTTATTTGGAATATGAATATCCCAGTGTTCTGGTTAAGCTGGTTTCTCCTCTCCCCAAATTTAAAACAAACATATATTTTTTAACCTGTGATGATTTAAGGGCCCAATCCTGCAAACACACATGTACTCATGCATGAAGTCTTGTGGACTTCAGAGGAACTGTGCATATGAGCAAGATCACTCATGCATGTTTTTGCAGGACTTGCCCTAAGAAGTAGAGCAGCTTCCTCCACAGAAGCAGTTTGGATTATGAGCCAATGACGGATCAATGCTGGTTTTTAATGGTCTACTGGTCTTGCCAACCTACCAAAGCATAAAACGTTTTCAGTAGAGCCCTGCAGTTGTATTGGGATCCCAAGGTCCTGCGTGAACTGTAAAGGAGCGATGGGAGAAAAATTCAAGGAACGTGAAGGTGGGCGACTACTGCAGGGTGGGATGGGAACAGGATTAAAGAAATAGTCCCACATGGGGCTCTAGTTTTGATTACAAATGAATTTTTGGGTTGTATTCTCCTTGCCTCACCAAGTTCAATGTAGAAAAGCTTTGAAACTATTAGATAAGTCCTATAGTATCTTTTTTACTTCTAAAGGATCCAAACGTATTTACATATCGGAGCAGTATAGCTGAACACAATTGAAATGTACTCTCAGCTGGAGCAGAAGGCAGCAGCCAGCTAGCTCACTGCACAATGACAGGAAGAGGGGAATTTGGCTGTCTTCTTTGAAAAGTGCCATGCAATCTCTGATGTCTGTACAGAGCAGCTTGGATCTTGTTTTTACAGTTCCACAAGAATGCTTTGACATCATTTTATCTACATTGGAAGGATAATGGGCTTTTGAACTTGCTTAGATAGACCAGTCCTTTGCAGAGATTTCAGAACAGTTGTGGTCCGGACAGGCAATCATTTTCACAGGTGGGCTGCGGGAGGGCAGCAGAGGGCCGCAGGACTGGGGGGCAGCAGAGATTGTAGCTGGGAATCATGGCGGGCTGGACAGAAATGTCAGATGGGCTGGATCCAGCCCAGGGGCTGCATTTTGGCCACTCCTGTTTTAAGGCTTTCTTATTCATACCCGATGCAAAACTGTAAGTTAGACAAAAGACCATAGGGAGATGCAGGTTGAGGGCTAAAACCAAATAAAAATTGTATTTCTATAGTGAGCATACACTGTTTCAGAGATTTCCACACCTGGACCTGATATATTTAGATTGCTAAGCCATGCCTCTCCCTCAAATTACATGACTATAAATTGAACTGGTGCACTAACTTCATGTAAGAGACAGTGCTAGCTCAAACTACACAACAAAGCCTTTTCCATTCATCTCCATATTTCCAACTTAATTATATATTACCCTACTAAGGGCATTCTTGTGCAATCTCTTCAAATGTCTGTCTGTAATACACTCACATGTTTCTGGCAGGCTTTTAGCAGATGGCTTTGCTGCAGTCCTCTGTTCTTCTCTCCCTGTATATATGTATATATAATATTTAAATCTTAAATGAATATAGCTGACTTTCAGCTACTTGTAGAGTATCGTCTTATAGCAAAATGTTTTATAATAGGATTAGGAGTGAGTCCCTCACGTGTAGGTGCTGCAAAACTCAAGCTAATGGTTAAAAATACCAGCTGTTACCAGGCGCAGTTAAACAAATATTTACTAAGTTAGCACAGAAATGGCTAACTTTTTCAGTATCTTCATGAAGGAGTAGAGGCTGCTATACTCAACATACGTGACTCTAAAATAAGGAAATTAAAAGTCAAGACACCTACTTTGTACTCTCCTCCCTTCTGGAAATACTGTAAATTCTAGCCTGGCAATAAAACTGGATGGTGAAAGTCAGCAACCCCATGGAGCAAATGAAGACTGGAATATGGTATTTGGAATACATAAGCCACAAAGGAGAGTTTAAACTCATGAATGACTGAGAGGAAGGGATAGAGTTGAAACACTTTACAGCTCTTTTCCAGTGTTTGCTATGGAGTGAACACTAAAATTACAACGTTGTCCTTCCAATTAGAGCAGTACTTTTAGCCAGTAACCTGGCAATGTCAGAAGAGCCACAGTTCTTTTGCTAACCAGCATTTGCTTCCTGATGGTGCAAGCACTGAATTGGATGTTGAGTGAATGATGCAGTCAGTATCACAGTGATGTCATTGGGAGATATCAGGCACATCCATCCACCATCGAGTCTATAAGTGAAACTTGAGCTCCACGGAGGACAGGATGGAGAGCTTAAGAAGCCCCCAACAGTAAAAATGCAAGTTAAACTGCCTGTGACTACAGCATTGTCTGTTGTAACAAAGAAGAATCTCTTTGGTCAGATAGTTGTTTCGGAGGGTATGTGAGAGCTGAGCCAGAGAGACCAGAGGACTCAGATCTGAATTGTATATCTGCCGAGAAATGGACTAGTGATCCAAAATATAATCCTGCACCTGGTCTTTAGTCAGATCATGTCTGATGTATTGTCTCAGGGGCTCAGCTTTTTCAGAAAAGGAGCATCTTGCCTGTAGCTGGTGTATGAATGTGGTTTTGAGATGAAATTATGAAGTGAGGTGTCTTGATAATTGGCCACATGGATTACTGTGGCCAGGGCCCTGCCTTCACAAACTGCCAGGGGAGCAGGGCACCAGGATTGGAATGTTAGAAACAGGAGTTGTCCGGGTTCACCATGTGACAATACGAAGGGGAGAGTTGATGACCGAGTCCAACTTGACACGTTGATGGCTGGAGCCCCATGCGGCTGCCCACTACTTGGCAGATGCAGTAAGTAGGGCAGTGGTAGATGTCTATAAGGTTGCAGCACTTTCGCTCCATGAATTGCCAGCGAGCTTGCTGAGGAATGACTTTGGAAGAGATTTTAGTGAGTATCTTCTTGATGTGTTGTTGAAAGAACAGGGAGTGGTCAAGCTTTACCTCCAAATCAGTAAGGCATGGTTCAAAAACGATTGGCTGACTGTTGAAAGCGATCTGCAGCTGTCAATGAGCTAACAGGTTGGTGAGATGGTAGGAGGCTGATGATACAGTCTTTATTGCGTTCCGTTGGCAGCTGCCTCTTTGGAAAGAACTTAGCCAAGATACCTAGGGTTAGATAACAGGCAGGACTCTAGCCCATCTAGCTCTTCCTGGCTACTGCCAGATAGACGCCATTAGTGTACATGGACTTGGTTGCTCAGTTGGGCGGCAGGTCAGCTGTGTGTGTGTGTGTGTGTGTGTGTGTGTGTGTGTGTGTGTGTGTGTGTGTGTAAAAGTAAGATCATCAGCACTAGTACAGAGACCTGGGGCAGTCTGTTGTTCATGCGACATGGGTGACTTGAACCATCTCCACGCTTGACAATCACTGTTCTGTTCGAAATTATCTGCATAACAAAACCTACAAGTTCCTTGTCCAGGACCATAAAGTATAATTTTAGGGTGCCAGACTGTTGTATGCTGATGAAAGGTCCGCAGAAATAGTGCTGACTTTCTGACCTGCCTTAAAGTCTTCCTCAGTAAATGATGTCAGTCTAGTCACTTGATCCTCTGGCTATAGCCCATCAGAACTCTGCCTGGTAAGGAAGTAATTGTGGATTAATTACAGGCAACAGCTGTTTAAGTAGAAGTCTCTCAGGCATACTAAAAATGACATTGATCAGAACGATTGGAAGATAGTTCTTTGGACCTGTCCAGGATTCTAGACGTTAAAGCCTCAGCAGAAAGTCATAACAGGATGAGCTCGTGATGTAGGAAATCCCCATGGATGTGGTCAAGCCCAGGAACCTTGTGAGGTTGTAAGAAATAAATCACGGATTCCCGTTCCTCCCTAGTCAATGGTTGGGATAAGCTGGAGTCAGCTGAAGGGGTTGACTGACTCTGATAGCAGATAATAGCTTCTGATTATGACATCTGTTTGTAATTACTGGTTTGCTGTGGGCCATCAGGTAGGGTGCCACAATATTTGCTGAGACACCTGTATGGTATTTAGGGATCTCCTGTGTCCAAAGACAATGAAAAAGGCCCCAGACTCTGCAGCTTGAGTGCAAGAAGTCCAGACTTTCAACATCGGTGCCACTTTTCCTGCTTATTAACATTAAGACGTTCCACTAGCATATTAGCAACTTGTTTTATCAACTAAAGAAGCTTGTGTATAAAAAGTTTATTTATCAACTAAAAGTGTAAGTAAAAAGTTTGTGTAAAAAGTTTATTAACTAAAGAGGCTTGTGTGTAAAAAGTTTATTTATCAACTAAAAGTGTATGTAAAAAGATTGTGTAAAAAGTTTATCAACTAAAGAGGCTTGTGTGTAAAAAGTTTATTTATCAACTAAAAGTGTATGTAAAAAAGTTTGTGTAAAAAGTTTATCAACTAAAGAGGCTTGTGTGTAAAAGGAAAGGGAAAAATATAAATGTTTAACCTCTTACCCAGAGGTGGACAGTTTTTGTAAAATATCTTGAGAGTAATATATTTTGAGGGTTAAATTCCTTTGCTACATCTTCACCTTTAACAGAAAAAAAAGATAACCTCCACTTAGCAGTTTGACAGACTGATCTGTTATGAGTTTACACTGGTTAAAAATGAAAAGAGAATAAGTCAGGTTCCTGTGACTTTTTGATTTTATGAAGTGTACAGAAATAACAGCAGAAGCCAGTTAAAACAGCTGTTTAGTTGCTTTGAGATATTCTTAGTCTCCAGAAGGACATCCCCCCCACGCCTTTTATGGGCAATTTGCTGGTATCTCCCCTCCCTCAGGAATCAGAGTCAAAGTTCCTGTGACCCAGTGGCTCATCAGGCTAAGGTAGTTAAGGTGAAACAACATTACACCTAGTAGTATAGCAGGGGAGTGATGGGGCCAACATCACATCCAACTGCCTTACTTTGCTGGATTAAGTACCCTGTTTGTAGCTAGAGATGACCTTTCAGTGTGAGATTAAGCAAGATTCAAACCCACAACTTTCAGGAGTGTGAGTGAGCTCTCTAACCAGCTACCTAGCTCCCCGCTGTATGGCAGCCCCTATAAAGAAATAGATGGCTGCAGTGTAGGATGTTTTGCTATGGATTTTAATGGGAGCCAGATCAAACCCTCAATAAAGCAGCTCAAAACTAAAGCTAAATTGAGTTAGATTATTGCCAGACTATGAATGGTTAGCATGAAATGATAGTTCTTACACTACTATATAAGGCATTCTTGCTTAAACCCTTCAAATCCCCAGTACATACTACTTGCTATGCAACAATTAAATCAGTCTAATAATTTATGAAATGTGTTTGCTTAAGAGAAGTAGTTTCTAACAAAGGTAGACCAGAATTGTGCTCTATGGCTATGGCTAGGAAAAGTTAGGTCAACTTTAAGTCGGCTTTATAAGGTTGACTTTAAGTCAACTTAAAATCGACTTTATTAAGTCGACTTAACAAAGTGGACTAAGTCAACTTAGTTTTTAAGTCGACTTAGTCCACTTTGTTAAGTCAACCTAACCACCTTTAAGTTGATTTAACAAAGTGGACTTAAACATCCACACTGGGCTTAGGTCGACCTAAAGAAGGGTTAGGTCGACTAAGCAGGCTTAAGTCGACCTAATGGGCGGTTCTTTTTAAGTCGACTTAAGCATTCATTAAGTCAACTTAAGGAATTTCTGAAGTCGATTTAATGAAAGCCTGGTGTGGACATGGCTTAATTTAAGCCTTCTTAAGTCGACTTAAATTGCCAGTGTAGAAATAGCCTATATGTTTCGGATAATTTGGGCCAGTCTTTTTAAGACAAGAGGTTGCCTAATAACGGTGGTGTCTCTTAGAAGTTTCACTGCAGACATTGTAAAGAGAAAGACCAGATGTCCTGGGACAGCGACCTTGGATATCTACTAGGAAAGAGATGTACAAGGATCAACAGTAGAGCAACAGTGATGGGGGCATGCTCTTGCCAAGAGACTAGCCCTTCCTTATGGCTGCAGATTACTTTGAACTGCGCTTTGTATAGATTCAGAAGAATGGACACTCCAATTCTTCTAGACTTTGGAGAGGGGAAATCATGTCATGCTTAATAGCAGTGCATGTTTTTATCTGTTGAGTAAAACAGGACAGATTCAGTCTTCCCACTATGAAATGGAGAGCCATCTGTTTTCAGCTCACTAACATAGCTAATATATTTGTCACTGCATACCTGACTGATCAGTTGCAGCCCTGTCCTCCTTTCAGTGAACTCCATGAGTCTCTTCAGGGGTTATAGGAGGAGTTAGATTGGCCTTTGTCAGTCTGATGATAAATAAAAATGCAATTCTAAACTGTAATACAGAATTACTTTTAGCTGTAATGTTAATTTGAGGCTATAGAAAAAAAGATTAAATGGTGATATATAAAGCTGTAAAGCTTCAGTATTCTTTCTCAGCCAAACTGTGAGATTTGTTGATGAGAAGAAATTCATACTGTGATTTTGACATTGCCAAGTCCTTTTGAATAGCTTAATTAGGTGATAGGAATGTTCGAGTGCAGAAGAATTGGATAATGTTTATCATGGCCTTGATTCTGCAACTTATTACATGTGAGTGGCCGTAAGCCTGCACAAATCTATATTGGCAGGAGCCTGCCTATGTGGAAAAAGTTGCAGGATTTTTCTTAGAATCTGGAAGGGACCATGAGAGGTCATCAAGTCCAGTCCCCTGCACTCCTGGCAGGTCCAAGGATCCTCTTAACCCATCCCTGACAAGTGTTAGTTTAACCTGCTCTTAAAAATCTTCAATGATAGAGCTTCTACAACCTGCCTAGGCAACTTATTCCAGTGGTTAATCACCCTGACAGTTAGGAATTTTTTCCTAATGTCCAACCTAAACCTCCATTGCCATAATTTAAGCCCACTGCTTCTTGTCCTATCATCAGCATTTAAGGAGAATAATTTTTCTCCCTCCTCCTCATGACAACCTTTTAGGTACTTGAAAACTGTTATCATGTCCACACTCAGTCTTCTCGTTTCCAAACTAAACAAACCCAGCTCTTTCTATCTTCCCTCACAAGTCAAGTGGTCCAGACCTTTAATCATTCTTGTTGCTCTGCTCTGGACTTTCTCCAGTTTGTCCACATCTTTCCTGAAATGAGGCACCCAGAATTGGACACAGTATGCCAGTTGAGGACTAATCAGCACAGAGTAGAGCAGAACAATTACTTCTTGTGTCTTACTTACAATACTCCTGTTAATACATCCCAGAATGGTAGATTGAGGAGTAGATGTGTAAAATTATTGGTTCCTGCATAGTCTTTTAATATGTGGTATGACATTGCTTTTTACAAGGAACAAAATGTATCTATAAGCAGCTATTTTTTTTATTACCTTTTTGCTTTATTGCTGGCTCAGGGTTTGGGGAGAATGGATGTTTGTTTGAATTGCTTGTTATTTTTCAGGACTTTATTTTTCAGGCTTCTTTGTATCATGTTTGTATTTTTATTAAGATACCCTACAATGAATTAAGTGCAAATTTATAAATAAAATGGAGGAGAGTAAAAGTTCCAAAATCCTTATATAGTAATAGCTGTACCACCCACTCACCACTTTCTAATGTGAACCCTCCCCCCTTCTCTTTTTCTGTGTTCTTTTTCAGTGCGGTTAAAAGGCTGGATAACTATACTTTACTGGTTGTTATATATATATGCAAAAGGTGGGCTCAATTCAGCTGTTGCAAGGATGCACCTTTGCTTAATTGGAGCATATGTTGTACTTATCTTACTAATTAAAGCAATACAATTTTCTTTAAAAGATTAGGTAGTACTAAGATTAGGTAGCACTATCAGCAAACTAGCCCCCCTCCCCCCATTCAGCTGTCTGAAAGGTTAACCTGAAACAGGTGGACTAACCGGTATGTGTGATAGCCACAACTATGTGTCAAAACATGTCTGTTTTCATATTTGACATTTAGCCTGGTCTACAAGCTATTACCAAGCCATTTACATATCATTCTTGATGCTTGCCATTTGAGGTCACACTGAAAAACCTGTTTACGGTTCATGTTTCTTGTCGTATCCTGTATCCATTTTCTCAAAGGACAATTAATTTCAAGACCTCATGACAATGATTTAAAAGGTTTTCATTTATCAGTTGGCTCTTACAATAGCCTCCACGGAAGTAATTTAAGAGACAAACTGTTGCCCTATTCACCATATTTGGTTTTCTGGTGTGCTTAAATCCTAGCAGGCTCCATATAAAGTGGACTCACAAACACAGTCTATTCTGGGACCAGATGGCCTGGAAAATAGTCATGGTTTACAGCATGCAGAGATGGCTGAAGCACAGACATAGATTAACCCACTTAGCTAGGCTCGATTTATGCTCGGTTGGGGTCTATAGCTTACAGGCAAATAAAATTGATCTGAGTGTACTAAGCATTCTGTGATCTCATTGGTTCATGCTGTTAAAGGTATAGATTCAATAAAAGCACATTGGACTGGGTTACACAGAGAGCATCCTTGGTGACTAAGATGGGGCAAGTTCTCTGCTGGTGTAAAACCAGCAGAGAATTTGGCCATTTCATTTTAAATGACACAATTAAATGTGTTTGGATGACCTTGTAACATCCACAGCAGGAGCCTATTTCCCCTTCTTGCTTGGCTTCCTGTTGTCCCTGCTGATCAGGAAACTGCATCAGAGAATATGGAAAAAGCAAATATGGCACAATCTGAAACTGATCTAATTTCAGAGGAATGTGCTTTTAGCAGCAGAATTTATATTTTATAAACTTGGTAAGTAGTTTAAAGAGATTAGTGAACTTCATTTAATTTTGTCAACTGAACTTTATTTACTATTGTTGAAAATTAATCCCCATTATGTTTAGACTTAAAAAAAGTCATTCTGGACCCCTCAATTTAAAATCAGACCAGGAAATTTCCTCTGGACCCCTCAATTTAAAATCAGACCAGGAAATTTCCCCAAATCCAGGTTTATACAGTCTAGAAACATGGCAGTTGTGAATTAGTCTGCTGTTCATTATTGTATTGTGGCATATTGTAGTGATTAATTGTCACTTGGCATGGAGTGTGGGTAGGTATGTCAAGTTATCTTAAATTCATAGTGGTAAAAGATTGTCTTCATTCTTGCAGCACAGTGTGAACTCTTTTTTCAGAAACCAGGAAAATTTTTCACATGGTTCATAAATCTCTGTCATTACAGGGGTAGACAAATGAGTAACGGTTGGGGAGCTCATTTTGGCTCTTGGAACTCAGCCCTATCACAAACAACAATTATGGCTGTCTGAGTCCTCTCCGTTATCACTTACACTGTTCTGACTGGTCAATCACAACAGGCTTTTGAATCATTTTTTAAAAGCTAGTGGGTTACTGTTATTAATTCTACTGTAAAAGTACCAGGACAATAATAGATGGTTCTTTTCACAAGCTCCTCGAGGTGGGTGGGGTTTAGCTTTTTACTAATTTTCATCTAATCTCAACCCTTTATAGTGCCTTCAACTTAAATGAATCACCATGTCATTTAACCAAAGCCTTTATCACTAATAATTTAGATTAAAAAATAACACATTCAAGTTATTATGAGCAGTTTTGATATTAGAATGTTCAGATACTAGCTACAGAGGGCAAAAATAAGAAATGATTGAATAATTTAAATGAGAAAAAAAAGCTCAGTTAAGATCCATGTCAGTTAAAAATGCCAATTCTCAGTTTTTCAGCCGTTAAGAACCTGTTTGTTGTCCATGTGATGGAATGAATCCCATTTTATATACATTACACAGAAAATAAACCAGTTATCTGAATCAAAGCAATAATATACTTGTTTGAAATAAGATGAAGTACTGTTGTCTTAGCAGAATCAGCTGATGATGAAAAATTTACTTAAAATATAGCAGATAACTATTTTCTCATCGTTTGAATTTCAAAGAATCTCTTGTCCTTCAGCCACAGCCCTTCTATATTCCCTAAAAGTCCTGGTGTGCTTCCTTCTTCAGTGTGATATTCACTATGGAGTCTGAGAGCTCTTCATAGCATAAGAGGTCTTTACCAATACCTCCAGATTGTCTTTGTTCTTCCCCTACATTTAATCCATCTTTCAGCTTGGAAAAGTTTATTTTTTCTTCTTGCAGGACCACGATACCATATAAATTACTTGTAGAGAGAAACAGAAAATATATCAATTCAGCATATTACTATTATCTCTATACATGTTTAAAGGAGAAGACACATTTATGGGCAAGTGTAATACATTTTGGGAGCTGTAACTGGACCAATAAAGGATTACATTTTAATGATTAACAATTTGAGGAAGACTATGATAGAGCACAGCTGAGATGAAAGATGAGCTTCCCTCTGTTTCTTCTCTCACACCCTATTTCATGTCCACTTATGAGGGTTTTTTAAGATCTAGACTTATTACATATAGTTCTAACATCAGCATAATAGCAGAAATGTTTTTGTCTTTCTACAAATGCTATTTTATATGATTATCTAATTGCCTTTTCTCTTATGCCTTGTCACTAGCCATTCATGCAAAAAGCCCTTTCTAGTTATGCTTTACATGTATAGCTTTTCCAGTTTTAAATATTATACATTCTTATGGCTATACAACTCTCCTCTGTACCATTAAATTCTTGTCTATATGTACCAAAGTAGTCGATTGGCCAGTCCCACTGAGCCCAAGGGTGTATCACTGTCCCTATGGAGACACATTAATTTATTACTGCGTAACTCAAAATAGACTATGTGCAGCACTATAGGCTACAAAATATTTCTGTTATAGCCAAAAATAGAGATTAGGCACAGCTGTATTACCCTAAAACAGAGGTTTCAACTCCTGGGTCATGTCCATTTACCTTTTCTTCTATTTTAAAATCATTTTAAAAAATGTCACTAGCTCTTATGGTTGCACAGCTCACTTGTTTTTAGCTTTATCATGTGTATGCCAATGCCGGGATGTCGGCCAGAATCTGCAGGCAGCCTGAAAGAATAGCTCTAAGAGCTGTGCACTGGCCTAGTCAATACCCTATGGATGCTGCAATTCTGCAGGCATAGAATTTGACATTTTTCCAATATGCCACAAAGAGCAGCATTTTCTAGTTCAAAAGGGTTGTTGCAGTAGCTGGGAAGATTATGGGACATGCATATATTCACTGAAAGGAGGGAGTACTGATCAATTTGTAATACACCAAACAAACACTTCTCATTAATGTTTATGCATTTTCAGATTCAGAAGATCATTTAATTAAATAACATGGTACACATGAGAGTTCTGAGTGTCCTATTAAATGTCTCTGCACACAGCCAAAGCTCCCCTGCCTTGGAACTGGGGAAACTTTGATGTGGAGCAATTGTGGGAGCTGTCTCTGCCAATCAAGTCAAAATCAAACCATTCCCCTCTCCACCAGAACTGGTTGCTGACAAATTTGTTACATAGGTCCAGGTGTTCAGGAACAGCTGTTTAGAAGAGCCAGCATTTCTCAATACATCTGGAGGAAATTACAAATGTGTCATCTATCCATCTTTTATTTGTCCAGGCTTTGTGGGGAGGCTCCATACATAAGAATTCCTGTTTTGCTGTGCACCGACAGGATATATGAGAGAAAAAAAATCTTTGAAGCTTTCTACCAATCAGCTTTTGTGGCTGAGTTGAATTAATATCACTGCGTTGGTATTTTCAATGACTGTGCCCAAACAATGAGAGGAAAACCTTGTCTAAAGCCAGTTTTGTACAATTTATATTTGTACATCCTGTAATGTGTATGGATGTAACTGTGTCCTCACTGAGGGAGAATGGGTTATACAGTTTTTGTCTGTCAATAAAGCAGAAGGGGTGTTCAACTAGGATTATACCCCAAGGTACATTGTTTAGCCCACCGTGAAACTTTCGCAGGAAACAGAATGCCAGTGGAAATGACCGATATGCAACAAGGCCACTAAAGATGTGAACTTTAATAAATCCAAGCTCTTCACTCTTTTATGCAAAGAACAGGGCAAGAACTAGCTCTTTTGCCACAATGAAGTTCCTTGTTTTTCATGTGGTGAAAATTTAAAGCACTTGGCTTGAGTAAAGAGAAATAGCAAGGGTTTTCCTTGCTGAATGAGGCTCTGCCCTTGCTGAATATTTCTCTGATCAGCAGTGCCTTACGTTGAATGCTTCTCTTCAGAGGCAGAAGCCATGATGGGTTTTCAGTCTGAAGGTCACAACTCACCTGCCCTTTCCATACAGGTAAGTGGAAAGGAGGCCCCAGCAGAGAAAAGGGGGTTCGGCTGAGGGAAAGGTTGAGGAACATTGTCCTAGGAAGTGTTATATTAACTTCTCACACTGTCTAACCTGCATAGCCCCAGACATTTTTTTCTAGTATAGGTATAGTGTTGGGATTGGGTCCCTGTTATTTTCAATCCTTTCTGTACCTCATTCAACATTCATATGAATTTCCAATAAAGTTAGTTGTGAATTTTATTTTAGCTTAAGGTTTTATACTGCTATTATTTTAGCACAGTCCTGATTTAAAAGATTAGTAAAGGCCATAGGGGGCTTCATGGAGTCTCTGGCTCTTTTGCATTTTTTAGGATGTAAAAGCTCTGTTTATGGTAGGATATTTTTCTGCTGAGACTACTCATAGCTCCAACTTGCCACTTTTTAAAATACAGCACCCAAAAATATGCTAGGGCTTTAGAAATGTAATCGGACAAATCATGGGTTTGCTTTTCTTTTTGAAAAAAATGCTACACCGTTAGCCACCCTCATAATACAGTATTACTGGAAAGGCGGAAACGGTCAATACTGCAATTTAAAAGCATGAGAGAAAAACGTGTTAGCAACCTTCTTGCAAAATTCTTTTTACCATATCTAGGGCATGGTCCTATTCCCAATTAACTCAGTGAAAAAAGTCCTGTTGATCTCCATTGCAAAGGAGTAGCTGTATACTGCTAGCACATGTAGTCTCATTGAACATAATGGGACCACTTGTGGTAATCCGAGTTTGCATCATGTCATCTTTTAATTAAAAATAGACGTCCCTGGCAAAACAACTTGCATTAAAATAGTATTATATGCCTTTACTATTCAATTAATCACAAAGGCAGCTATTTTATGTACTACCAAGCATTATCACCACGTATTTTTAAACACTTATACAAAGTAGGGTTTAATTTAAAAAATGAATTTGTAAAGGTTTACATAAAAAAGTAAAATGTTATGCTAAAACAGTTTCTAGATAATAATGAAATTTAAAAGAAAAGCAATATACATTAACATCTGCTTGCACTTTCCTATTGGACAGTTCTGAAAGCAAAATTAAGTCCCTTTCATTTTGGACTCCAGGTGGCAGTGTGGTGACTTGGTTGGGAGACTGGAGATGAAGTACTGTACTCCAAAAATACTTGTCTGTATTGACAGACAATTGCTCTTTTTGTTGGAAAGAAACAGGGAAATAACTTTTCAAATAAGATTATTTTATTCCCTGTTCCAGCCACAGTCTATTAAGACTATGCTAACTAATTATAGCATATATGACTGAATTGCCAAGTGAGCTAGGAGAATAACAGTCAATGGGAGCAGAAAGGAAGACCTAGCTGACCGCCTTATAAAAGTCTGCCGAGGCAGGATATCTTCATTACAACATATTCTCAAGAGATGGGGCAATCAGCATCATATTCTCCCGGGAGACTTCCAACAGTTTAGAGGACCTAGTCCTCAATGTTATGAACTGTCTCTTGGCTTCTCTGAAATAGCATCAGCACCAAATAATACCTTTTTCTTTACTGTTTGTCCTTTTAATATATAGGGATATGTGATATTCATATATACAACCATATAATCAAGGAACTCCCTTATGCAGAATATAATCATTCCTCATACAATAATCCCTTCAGACTCCCTCTTCGCTCATCTCTGTTCCATGAAGCTTATAGATGTCTTTTTAGCAGAGGTGCTTAGAATGGTGCCTAAATATAAAGGTGTAATCACAGCAGTGTTGTATACTGAGAAGTATAACTCCTGGTTACGTGACATGTCTGTTGTGATAGCTAAAGCTCATGTTGGGTGGTGCTTCTGCCACCTCACATTGCAAATTTATCTAAGCTACTGTCCAAATAACATCATTGCTGTCCATGTATTTTCTCCTAGCAAATATCTGTGTTTCAAATGTATTTCCTCTATTTTATCTATTTCCTGCTCCTGGGCTACCCAGTGCCATCAGTTTTAAGGAAAAATCCAAGAACATTAAGAGAGTGCATTTTATATAGAACACTCTCTCCCTGGATTAATCCTTAGGTATGAAGAATGACAGGTAGATCATGACAGTTTCTTCACTGTGAAGGAAGTCCAAAGCATATCTCAGCCTATTCATCACAAGGGATTCATTACAAAGAATAAAGAGGTTGGAGAATCTATTTCAAACAGAAGCTTACGTTGTGTCTCTGATGTTTTTGAAGCACTGTAAAGTATCTTTTCTAAAAGGCACAGGCTAGATTTCAGATAGTATAAACTCGCAGGCTTTCCACCAAGTGAGGATCTTGCCTATATTCTGTGGTAGACCACTTCTAATCAATGTTACCACTCAGTTTGGTTTGTTGAGCTGTCCCTTTGCACCCCATCTAACATAGAAGTTGGAAATTTTAAATTAAACTTAAAATGAAACAATCAGAAGCCTTTCTAAACAATTTTTCTTTTTTAAAAAAATAAACACGTTTTGGGTTTTCAAACCTCTCTTCAAAAACTGTCACATGTATTAAACTTTGTCAATTAAAATACAAATAGCTCTTCTATTGTTTTGGCTTGTTCCATAAACATCCAAGAACGAAGCTTAGTCTGTCCATCGTACTGTACTATTGAACAGTCAACTCTGGCTGTGCTTAGTTCTTTACCTGTTGATTTCTCTTTTTAAAAAAGTATCTATTTTGTCTTCCCCTTTCAAATTTTCTCACTTATTCCTTTTTCCTCTGAAGGAAACTCCTCATCCAGCTTTTTCTGCAAGAAGGTGAAGTAGTGATTGGTGGCAGTACTGAAATATTTTAGCATCCATTTTTTTTCTGTTGCAGTTGGATCTATGAAAGGAATTAGGGTAGTGGCACTCTCATATTTTTGGTGGGAAAGTAAATATAGTCAGATGGAAGTCTTCTGGTATAACATATAATAGCCAGACTACTGGAATTTCTCATTTTAAATCACAGAATTGTTTCCAGCCACTCATTAGCATGGGCAGTTTTTGTTCATACAACTATTTTCTTTATCACCCTATGGGGAAACAGTGATTTAAGTCTTGCTGTAATAGGGTAATTCTTTGAGAATTATTACCATGTTCGTTTTTCCTTTAGATTTTCCAAGTAACCCAAGATTTAGCAAATGGACACTGGGAGGCCTTTTCAAACACTCCATCCCATTCTCTGGAACAAGTAGACCACACCAGTTTCCAAAATGAATCCACTCAAGATGGCCAAAAAAGTGAGCTTTTGGCTTAAATCCAAGGTAACTGCAAAAGAAAAACAAAACAAAATGCTCAGTATGTCCAATAATTGTATTACAGAGGGAGTAGTTTAAACAATTTGGGTCAAAACCTCTGAAGTCAATGGAAAGTTTGTACGGCTTTAGATGAAGAGGTATGACTAAGCAGGTCTCACAGAAAAAAATCAGTTTTAAGATTCTGTGCACAGCTGGGAAGAAAATGCCTCTGAGAGAACATACAATTTTCAATTTCAATATAATGATGAAAATCAAACATTACATACATATTTGTGTTACAAAGATACACAAATCAAGAATTCTATTTCCTTCTATGCCCAAGTGACCCATATTAAGTTGTTTCCATTTGCAACTGATTTGCACTTACATAAGTAATTATTGTGAGATAAGTTTTTTTCCATATAACTTTTGATAAAAGATCCAGTGCAAAATTTTAGGCTAAAAACTATTTCAACATTTCAGAAATGAAACAGATTTAAAAAAACAAAAACAAAAAATTTAAAATGTAAGCAGAACAATGTATAGTGATAATTTATGTAACAGCAACAGTATCTCTTACATTTAGCAGATATTACATTAATAAAACAGAAGCAGAAAAGTACCTCTAATTGCTTGAGAGTTTGAGGTCAGGACAAATACTTTTATGAGTTTGAGGCACAAAGGCGTATAGTCATGTTCCCAAATAACAGCTGGAATCAGTAGAAGTTTTCCATAGCTAGACAACAGCAGGGCTTTCAGAAGCAAGATGAAGTCTGACTTTGTTTTCAGGCTCTCAGGTCTTGCTAGCCATAGGGAAGTAAAGATGCCAACCAAAAATGCAGTTTGTTCTGAGTGGGAAATGGGAAGAACAATAGCATGATGCACCAAATCAAAACTTTTCCTGATTAATCTTAATGAAATGACAAGTGCCAGATACATTTGAACTGACTATTTAAAGAAAATGTTATAATCAGCAATGAACAAAATGTCCTCTGATTGCCCACATGTTCACCCCACATCTTTAGCCATGCTTAGCTAGGCTAATAGTTCTATCAGTAACCCAAATTATTCCAATCTCACTCAAAAGGATTTAGTCACTTCTGTCTATAACTACATGGCTACACATACCATAGGAAAAGTAATGTGCAAATTTTCCTCTGTTTCTACTTTTCATTCCTAAATACAGTGTCTTTTCAGCTAGCCATTATCCTGTAAGCAAATGTCAGCATTACTTATATTCCATGAAAGGTTACACAAACAAGGAATTGTTTGGCTCAGGGAAGAACATAAAGGCTCAGGGTGTTACTGAACTACTACGCCTTTCCCACACTAGTAAAATTTGGATTAATTCACCACCAGCCCTGCCCTACCCATGTTAGCAATGGAGGAAGTGTTAGTGAAGACTGAGCTCAGAGGCACTTTTACCATCCTTTAATAAAAACCTATTCAGAGCATGGTTAGATGATACAGGAATATGAACACCAATCTCATCTACACTAGCACTTTTGTAAGGATGTGCACAGATGATGAATTACAGTTAGTTTTGGACAATGAAGACTGAAGAATTAAACATCAAAGCTGGGAGAATCCTTGTGGTTCTATTGCATTTGTTTGAATTAGCCAGCAGTACCACAAGGATTTGAACATACTTTTTCCCCATCTAAAAACAGTTTAAAATTTTATTTTTTCCCGTCTGTTGTTTCAAATGCAGTTTTAGGAGCTTGAAAACATCATCTTCCCCTAATCTACCAGGAGTGTCAATGATCAATTTGGCAAATGTTTTGAAAAAAATCTATTTGTTTAAGGTTCAGAAGTCAACATGGTTTTTCCTGGTTACTGTTTACTTTCATAAGCATCCTCCTCAATATCATCTCAACTCCAGAAATAAACTTTGCAATGAATCAAAATGTAAGGAACTTATGTCTCTACTTGCCTCTACAACAAAAGAATAAAAATAGCATTTGGCCAGTTACAAGAAGTGGTTTTAGTTTTCTTTTTTCTCAAGGGCATGTAAAACACACTAGCTACAGAGAATCCATACAACATTTCCCAAAGTTTCTTCATGTTTTTAGAATAGGACAAATGAGAAACCTGTACTACTAATTGGGCGCATTAAGCAGGATAGAGTTAGAAGTCAAACTCAAATAAGACAAAACAAATGGCAGAAAATGTTTGTTAACTGATATTTGAATCAATCTAATTTTACATAAAAATGCATCATGCTGCTAGTATCTTAGATTTTCAGTCTCTGGAATAAGGCATAGCAGTCCATTACTCCTTATAAACACCACCATGTAAATGGATAGAAATACAGAGTCCTGTGGCACTTTTAAAGACTAACAGATTTATTTATTGCATGAGCTTCCATGGGAGAAAATCCCACTTCGTCAGACACTTTGAGGATCCCAGGACTCTGTTTCTCTGCAATAGACTAACACGGCTACCCCTTTGAATCTTGACTACATGTAAATGGATGTATAGTCAGACCTAAAATATTCTCAAACACTGTCATCTTCTGGTGCTTTGATATTTAGTGCTGATCACCTCAGGCTGCACTGCAATCAGATGATTGCCATGTGCAGTGGCAGTAAAGGAAGGAAGGAAACAGAGTAAGACTAAATGAAGTAATTTATGTAGTGCTGTTTTTCTCTGAAGGATCACAGGAATGTTTTAGACTGCCAATACACCCCACCCCCAATACACTCATCTCCCTTGGGGTGGAGAATGACATGCATTCTGGACTAATAAATTCTTCAATGTATTCATCTTGATAAGATTTAATATAAGAGATCATTTAATAGTGATGTGAAGTAGTCGTAGGTCTCACCTAAAGAAGCAACTCCAAACATTCTATAAAAATCCCATTCTTTGGCATATCTGATTAAGTCATCAGGGTCTGTGTTTTGGCTTGAATCCTGTAGCTGTAGCCACCTGAGATAAGCTTCACAAAGCAAACAAAATATGCAAAGCTTCCCATGAATCTGATATGAAAGAATGTTGACAGCATGAATATTATGTATTTTTAATTCAAGGTCATCTCTTAGCATCTCTAGACACACAAGTGACAGTTTTATTACTTTTGCTCAGGAGCATAAACAAATGACTTCAGTTCTACTACATAGCACACTTTTTAATACCTAGCTGCTTTGAAATTTTAGCTCAGCTGAAGAGTTTGGGCTTGGCAAGTCATATGAACAGCTCTTGGTAGAAGAAAGCATAAAGTTGTAATATGTAAGTGTGTTTGGATGGGGATGGGAAGAAAAGGGGCTCAATACAACAGGGCTCGACAAAACTCAGGCACTAGGTAGCCATGGCGACCGGGCTTTGTAGCCTGGCTCCTAGCTCTGCTGTAGAAATACACCAGAGGAGCGCCCTCTACCGACCAAAAATAAAACTGCTGGTGCCTAGCTGGGAGCCAATTTTGTCGAGCCCTGCAGTACAAGCATAATTCAGTGTCTCAAACAGAGCTTAAAGTATCACCTGAAAAATGAAACTTTAAAAAAAGATGGGAGGAGGGTGGTGTCCACAATCAATGTGTTTCCATATCTAAAGTTCCTGGTTTATAAATAAAGTGAGTTTCCACCACTACCAGTAAAAAAACCTCAATCAAGGATCTGACTATCAGCCTAGTTTTTGCAGCATGTGTACCATCCCCAATAGATGTTTCTGCAAATAGAATTTATTATGCTTAATTCTTTCAACACACAAGCTAGAATTAGATTCATTTCAGTCTTTCAAAATTGTATTTGTTTACATGAGTAAAAACTTACTTATCAGAAGAGTGAACACACATGATTTGGAATACAAACAAGGAGCAGAGCTGTTGAACAAGAAGCCACATTTCTATGGTCGGTTTTCTGACCAGAGCCAAACTTTAAGATGGCACTCTAGTAGCCTTTCCTTAATGCACTATCACAAAAAAATGCAATCCAGAGCATTTCTAATCCTGATATGCATAAAAAATATATATAAAAAATGTTTCTTAGAACAGATGATCTTAAAACCAATGCACTAAAAGGGACAAACAAGTACAGAAGTAATTCAGATTGGTCAGACGTCTTGTATGAGGCATTTTAAGCACTGTGACTGCATTTGTTTGCAAAAGGTTGGGTGGCCACTGTACGTGCTACACTGGCCGGCCGATCTTTTGCAAACAAATCCACTTAGGACTGGTCTTCACAAAAAAGATTATAATGATTTAATTAAACTGTGTGAGTGAGAGAGTGAGAGAGATTGTATTTTACAGGTGCAAGTAAAAAAAAAAAAAAGCCAGGTTTAAGCACGGAAGTCCACACAAGAGTTGCACCAGATCAACCACTGTACACTGGTACAGTTTCTGAGTGTAGACAAGTCCTTCCTGAAGCCTCAAGTGATGTGCCTATCCTCTCTCTAGAAGCAGGTGTTTTGCTTTTCACAAGTCTTATTGCCTTAAATATGCTCCTTTTCATCTCTCAGCTCCTGCATCTCTTGTCTGGGAAACTACCAGTTCACAGTTGCTCACCAAGACCATATGGCCTAGAAAGGTGAGCCAGAGTGACTAACTCTCCTTTTGTGCAGCTGCTTTGCCAAACAAAGAGCTTGTCTACATGGTGTGACTTCACACTAGACTATGATCACTAGATGACTGCCTATTCTGTTCATTCACTCTGCATCACCTGGCATTGCTCACTGTCAAAGACAGGATACTGGGCTAGATGTTCTTATATAAAGTGCTGTATGCTAACTGGCCTATGTAGAACCTGCAGGCATGCACTAAAAGTTTTAGCAGGAA
Organism: Pelusios castaneus; assembly: GCA_007922175.1. NCBI lineage: Eukaryota > Metazoa > Chordata > Testudines > Pelomedusidae > Pelusios > Pelusios castaneus. Next base: position 3,519,116 of record ML685836.1, read on the forward strand.
CTTTTAGTGTGCGACAGTGGAGTTTACACTGGCCAGTTAGTGTGCAACACTCTGGTGCACTTCATAATTCACACGCCTCCTGTATGCATTGCTGCACTGAGCAGACATGCATATGGGAACTTCAGAGTTTCAGCTGTCAGCTGCAGGAAAGTGCTTTAACTCACAAAATACTGCACTCTCAACAGCTCTCTGGAGCCAGTCTTTGGAGCAGCTTTAGCTCTTTCTATGGAATTTCACCCTGGGTTCTTTTGCATCCGAGAGTTCCAATATGTAAATCATTATCATCTTTTGCCATAATAAGTTTGTAACTTATTTTAATACAGTAGAGGAAACCCGTGAGAGGGTAGTACTAGTCTTTACTAGTACAGTAATGTGTTAGCATTATACTACTGTGTCCAGTTTTGGGCTCCCCACTACAGAAAGGATGTGGACAAATTAGAAAGAGTCCAGCGGAGGGCAACAAAAATGATTAGGGGGCTGGGGCACATGACTTGTGAGGAGAGACTGAAGGAACTAGGCTTATTTAGTCTACAGAAGAGAAGACTGAGGGGAGATTTGATAGCAACCTTCAACTACTTGAAGGGTTGCTCCAAAGAAGAGGGAGGTAGGCTGTTCTCGATGGTAACAGAGGACAGAACAAGGAGCAATGGTTTCAAATTACAGCTGGGGAGGTCAAGGTTGGATATTAGGAAAAACTTTCTCACTAGGAGGGTGGGGAAGCATAGGAATGGGCTATCTAGGGAGGTGGTAGAATCTCCATCTTTGGAGATTTTTAAGGCTCGGTTAGACAAAACCCTGGCTGGGGTGATTTAGTGGGAGTGGTCCTGCTTTTTAGCAGGGGGTTGGACTAGATGACCTCGTGAGGTCCCTTCCAACCCTATTATTGTATGATTCTATGATACTGCTGAATTTAAAGGGAAAGATTTCTCTTAGTGACTGTAGTTAGCAATTTGCAGCAGTAGACCTCTTTCAATGGCCCTGATCAGAAAACTGGCCCTTTGTGTTCAACAGCTCTGCTCCTTGTGCACATTCTATCATATGTGCTCACTCTTCTGAAAAAATGTTTTTACTCTTGTAAGCTTTATCTTGAATATGACAGCTGTGTTTGCTAACTCTACCTGTACTCTAGCTTTCCTAGCAGCAGCCCCAGAATTTGGTATTCCATATGCTTTGTTTATAGCATTAGAACCTTAATTTAGGCTGAGAATAAAAGAATAGTTCAACTTTCTAGGACTTGTTGAGGGGCAGAAGGAAAATAAATTCCTACGGTACCTACTAAATCTTGTTTTCACCATGAATCTTATCTATTTGTCATATAATGCTCATATCTTATACAAAGCTGAAGGGGGGAAAAAACCCCAGCAACTTACATTTATCTGTGTATTGAAAAGAATATGTCTGTAGGCCTGTGTTTTGCATAAGATGGCATTAATCAAGATGATAACAGGATCATACTCAATGTACTTGTCCACAGGTTTCTGGCAGGATTTCTGAAATGAAATGAAGTAACAAGATGTAAGAATAAGCAAACAAGCATACATTTATTTTAAGATCTGCTGTTCCTGTTTGTTTAACATAGCACCCCATTAGTGGAATCGAAGTACTTCATAAAGTTAAATCAGGACTGCTATGACAAAACCCATATATTCAATGGATTTAAACTCAAACAAAAAAGTTAGCTCAATTTTTTTTTTATCATGGCATTCAAGCTTTCAGTTGATTTCCCTATGCCCAACCAATTAAAAGTTAGATCAGCTATTTTTATGTTTTAAAATAAAGCTCTGATTTACATGACAACAAATTACACCTGAATGTGTTAACATGGTATTTTGTGCCATTTCAGGCAAAGACAATGGAGTACCTTCAAACATCCAAGGCAGGGATTCCCAATCTGTGGCCCATGCTCCCCTGCGGCTGGCTGGGAGCCAGGCTGCGGTCACCTGCCTCCCACCCGGTCCCAGCATGCAGCTGGAAGCTAGGCTGTGGTCCCCACCAGGGCTGGATAAAGGGCTGGCAGGGCGCAGCTACAAGGGGTTGCGAGGGGGAGGGGCGTGGGTTGGCATGGCTGCGGGAGGGGGCTGTGCTGCTGGGGGGGGGGGGGGGGGCCGAAAGAGGTGAGGCTGCACAGCTGCGGGGGCTTACAAGCTGGCCCTGCTGCTGGAGGCAAGCCAGAGGCCGTACTCCTGCCCGCCCCCAGGTTGGCTGGTGAGCAGCCAGCCCAGGAGCTGGGCAGACAGGCTGAAGGTGGGCATCCAGCCTCTTTAAAAAAAAAAACAACCCTTTAAAAATTGAATTAATTACATTTTAATTAAATGGACTGGTGGCCCTTCAGGGTTTTACAAATTGTATTTGTGGCCCTCGAGCCAAAAAAGTTGGGAACCAAAGGTCTAAGGAATGCACCAGCAGCCGGCTAAGGCTTGTTATTTGTGGATGGCTGGTTCATATTTTCATTAAAAAAAAAAAGTAGCCTTTTCTTGCAAGAATTTCTGTAATATTGAAGATCAAAGTAGAAGGCTAACAGACACTGAGCAGCCCTTTCAAAGTAGTACGTGGCCAGACATTTCAACTCATTTTCTGTTATAAACTACTGTTGAAGGGCAGCATGGCATTAGGGGATCTGATACTATTTCCTTTAGCCCTTCCCTCTTTCCACTGCAGATGCTTCTTTTCTTCCTCCCTTCCTAATCTCAATATTAACTTCCACTCACATTTTTAAATGCACTAACTATGTGACCACTGAGAGATCTGGGAAGTGTGGAAACCTCAAAGACTATAATATTGAGATGTGAACCACACACTATGGGCACAAAGGATATTCAGCTTACTGCATCAATAAGCAGAGCATAATAATAATACTAAATATAGTAAAACCTAGCTCTTATACAGTACTCTTAATTAGTAGCTTTCAGAGCACTTTACAATCTTTAACATGCTTCCTTTGCATTCCTGGTTGGCTGGTGTCCTGTGGAATCTGGAATCACTGGTGGGCGCAGGTGCAAAATGCTGATTAAACAGACACCAAGCTCTCTGAAGCTTTGCCCCCCTGGAGAAAGTATATTTTGCTGAGGTTTTATCCAAAGAAACCACATTTTGGATCAGAGAAGAGAGTATTATATAGGAATATGGTAGCAGGACAGAGTTAGAGGTAATGACTCAATTAACTGGCAGTTTGATAGGCTTGTAATTAAAGCCAGAGAAATGGAAGAAAGGATACAATTAATTGAAGAATGTAACTTGACCATTTAAGAGAGTGTAAAATCTACTATTTTACAGCTCTAATTAAAGGCAATGTCTCATTTCACTTTTTTTTCCCCTAAAGGAGAATCTTAAAAGAACATTCTGAAAGGCAGCAATTTACACAGGCTTCAGGCTTTGTAGCACAAGAAACCTCTTAAAACAAACAATTCTTTACAAGTGTATTCACAAGATGACCTCATGATGAGCTCTAGCCAGTCATCACCAATGCATAAAATACAACAGAAAGGGTATCAGCAGGAACAAAAGCCTGTTACATCACAAAACCATGGCTGAGCATTTTGACAAATTAAATAGTCTGCAATAACTGCTGAAGTATGTAAATGGTTCCCCCTTCTTCTTGCAGAGATACAATGTACTGAAATATGGGAATCACTTATTTTTACGGAGTCCTATGGCACTTTTAAAGACTAACAAATTCATTTAATGCATAAGCTGTCACACCCAAGAAAGTCTATGCATTAAATAAATTTGTTAATCTTTAAGAGTGCCACAGGACTCCATGTTTGTTTTACTGAAATAGTCTGAAATAGATTAAAACAGCTACCCCTCCCGAACTTGTCACTTATTTTTAAATTAGACCATTTGAGTCTTTCCAGGGTCTTGAATATGATATTATTTACCTCATCCAAGTATTCATTTTGAATCTATTTGATGTAGGACGGAGGATTGGGTTTGTAACAGCTAACATCCTCTGTGAGGTAGAAACATTGATTGGTCCAACTCTAGGTTAATCAGGACACAGAAATTTACACTCTTCCAGTATAACTGAATCATTGCTGTTTTCTCCATGCTATTTCTTGCATGATCCAGGGGATCACTGGAAAAGGTAGAAAAGGCATATAGAGAGACCTGGCTCTGCTTTGAGAAAGATCATCTGTCACCTCACATCCTGAGTCCTGACACAGACAGAGGCCACAGGGCATATTATTTCTGTTTCCAGATGCAAAAAGTTCTATCACCAGCTCATCAAACTGATTTACAGTAAATAAGGAGACTTCTGGGGTCAGGTTGCAACTTCTCCCATTCTGTAAGCTCCCCATCTTCAAAGCTTCTGACAAACTGGGATTTTCTCCTACAAAAGCTCATGCAATAAATAAATGTGTTAGCATTTAAAAGTGCCACAGAACTCCGTTTGTTTTGCTAAACTAGACTAACATGGCTACCCCTTTGGAACCTGCCATATAAGAGACAGGCAAACCCAGAATCTCACCATCTCCAGGGAACACTGAAAAAAAATCTTCCTTTTTGAGAAAGCATTTCCACTATAAGTGACATCACAAATATCTGTTTCTATTTTCAAACCTTCTAGCCAGAAATATCTGCCATTTTTTGTGGATGGAGATTGGATGTTGTTTTCAAAAGCAGGGAAGAAGCTGTCTGCAGCTCGTAGCCTTTGATGTTGCTTCCCTACCTTGTAGGTCCAAGGATGCCCCCCCATTGGCCACAGATCAGCTGTTCAGGCAGCCCAGAACTGTGAGGGCGTGCAGGTGTGGATGACCTAGACAGAGACTGTGAATGGTGGGTCAGCTGTCAACTGATTCCAGCTGATAGATTCACATATTTGTATCCACACAGAGCTCTACTGATCCACCTTAGTTTATGAGATGGGATACATCTGATGTGCTACGGCTTCAGGCATAAACATTGCACTTGTTTTACTACATAGTATTCAAAGTGCCCTTGATTTCCATGTTTCAGTGTTGTTGAATCTGTGCTGGTCCCAAGATATGAGAGAGACAAGACCACTTTCTGTTGGTGGAAGAGACAAGCTTTTGAACTCTGTATAAGCTTAGAAAACTTGTCTCCTCCACCAACAGAAAGTGGTCCAGTAAAAGATATTACCTCACTCACTTTTTCTCACTTGATTTCCATGGGATTTTGAATATGACCATTAAATAGCTCCAGAATATTATTTTTATCCTACTATATACTAGCATGATACACTGTTGAAAAGAACTTTTAATATGTATTTTATCAATGGTTTAATTTGTAGCATAGATCCAATATTAACATGATATGTTACACTAAAGTCAAAGATGAAAAACATTGCTATCTTGCATTGCAATGGGCATTTTTAAGGTCTTCAGAAATCTCAATTATAGTGCTTTGTCTTTGCTCTGAAAGACACTGAACTACACACATTTCTAATGAGTCTGCAGAGATTCTGAGCATGCTTGCAGCTGTTTGGTCATGAATTGATTGCTATAGTGGTATAAGAGGATGGGAATGTCACTTCTCCTTTGTAATAAATAAAAAAAAAATATTTCTGTCTAGTGTTCAGCCTCTTGTAGATCAAGAACAACTCTGTTCTGTCTCAACTGGTGTTAGCCACTACTTTTTAAAATTAGAAATTATTCAAAGACCTACACAAACCAGGTATTCATCGTATATGTGTTTACTATTAACAAGAAAAATTCAAGCATAAAACTGACGTAACAGAAAACAAAGTTATTGTATATTTTGTCCAAATTTCCTGCTCAACTATTCTGTGTTGTGTGTGCAGCATTTGGAGTTTAGGCAAATATAAGCTTGGCAGCTGGTGAGTTATGCTGCCTTGCCAAGTGCCTAAATATCAGGCAAAAATATATGAGGGATACATTAGGTAATAATGAAATGCCAGATGGGCGCATGATTCTTTTAATCAGTAATTTTTTTTATAAACTGTGTCATAAGCAGTCATCTGTTGATGACTTGCAGGGAGGGAATAGACAAGCTCAGGGGTTGTACTTGGACATAACATAAACATGGATGGAAAAGAAGTAGTTGAGGAACACTTCCGGGTCCTTCCATTTCAAAACCAAAAATCATAATCATACATTAAAACACAATTTTGTATGTCAACGCCTCTGAACTTGGGTGCATGACCCACTGAGGGGGCACCAAAGATTACAGGGGGGGGGGTCCATGAGGCTTCAGTAATATCAAAGTCATTTAGAGATCCTTTAGCCCCACAAGATCTCGCTGGCCAGGCACAGCAACCCTGAGCTCCACACTGGTGGATGCCCAGCTGGAATGGAAAACAGCCCCCTGAGCCCTGTGCTGACTGGAGGATCAGCCACCCTCTGAACACTGCACTCTGATGGAACAGAGCAGTCCTGGGCCTGTAGGGTCCTGGAGCAGCCCCTGCCAGCCCCCAGTTCCTCCATTAACACTCATTCCCTGTGGGACAGGAAGAGGCAGGGTCACACAAGGCATGCAGTGGTGGCTGTGCCAGGGAAGGCTTAGCTTCTTACTCCCATAAGAGTAATTAATTATTATGCTTTATGTAACTTAGTGGTGCTATAATTACATGGGCTTATGAGGGTTATACAAGTTTATGGCCAGGTAGGGAGGGGTGGGGATAAGAGAGTGCATGTTTCACCTAGTGTTATTCAAATTCCAAAGGGGTAGCCATGTTAGTCTCTGTTGTCTAGTGTTATTCAGTGAGGCTTTCAATCAAAAATGTTGGGAACCACTGCTGTATGTGACCTGATTTCTCACCTACTACTAGAAATGTTCACAAACAAGCCATTGGCAACAAGAACATATGCAACTACTACCAAAATGGAAAGCTATAAATAAGGAAAGGTCAAAAACAGTGCTAAAATAGAATGCATATTTCAAACTTAACAAAGGAAAACAAGAGTAAGTCTTTTAATGCCTGTGAAATGCATTGGATAAAGTGAGGTGTTTTGGTGGCAGATAGTTGTCAAGAAAAAAAGGCTAAATATCCATAAAAATAAAAAAGAAATGCTTCTCAAATAGGTACTGCTTAGTATATATAGCCTTTAATGAGGACATCATAGAATATGAAGGAATAATTATAACGATTCTCAGATGCACATAAAAGTGACCACCACTCTAATCCTGGTGTTGAGGAAGGCTGCTTCCCAAGATCATTCAGGGCACTACTACAGAGTAACCTTCAGGTCTGGGTTTTGAAACACATGAAACCCAGAGGTGAGGGATGGACCACCTTTGCAAGATAATCCTGACTTTAGTACGAGACTTGTGAGATATGGTGGCATAAGTGTAGCCCAAACTAGGCACAGCTAGCCAGCAGTGAGGATACAGTCCACTGGAATCTGCTCTTAGAAAACACCTGACTGCTATAAAGACTGTCACTGACCACCAAGCCGTTGGGAAGAGAAAAGTTCCATTCCAAACACACTTACTGACTACTGGGGTGATAGCAAGAAGAAGGGTAAGTAGACAGAAAAAAAATTTAGGCTGAGGATTTGATAGGAGAGATTAAAGAGATGAAGGATCAAGAATAACCACATTGCACAGGCTAAAAATCCTAATACACACCTTCACTCCCTTTGCCCTCCCAGGAGACAAATCTTGGCTAGGACGACAAGGTGCCATGATCTGTCTTATTTTTCAACAACCATCAAAAGGACAGAATGGTCAACATTCTTGCTTTACCTTTTTAATTTCTATTCAGACCAAAAAAAAAAAAAAGATTAAAATGAGTTTCAAGAAAGGCACCTGCTCCTGAGTCTTTCTACATATTCTTATTTCTTCAGCTGCTAGGTAAAAGTTCCTAAAGGAGATGCTGATTATAATAAAGAGGGTTGAAAAGCTGGACAAGGGAAAAATACCCCAAAACAGAGAATCACTAATAGTTACTTCTCATAATCTTAGGTTAAAAAAATTCAGATAAAAACTAACAAGGAGTCCTGGGGCACTTTTAAAGACTAACACATTTATTTATCGCATGAGCTGTGGAGGGTAAAATCCCACTTCCTGTTACCCATGAAAGAAAGCTCAGGCGATAAATAAATGTGTTAGTCTTTAAAAGTGCCCCAGGACTCCTCGTTTGTTTTCTGAGCAAGCCTGACACGGCTGTCCCCCTGGAAATTGTCAGACAGAAATGGGATTGCAGCTTGGCAGCGTCCCCGTAAACGAGGCATTGGCGGTGTCCGAGACAGGAAGCCACCACCGACAGCGGGGCTGCCCTGAACGCCGCTAGCTAAACATGTGGCGCCAGACCCCTGAAAGTCTCACGCTGCTTTGCCGCCGGAGGTAGTGGAGCCACCGCGCGGGCTGAGCAACAGAGCGTGAGGGCCCCGACCTCCTCCTTCCCGCGCAGCAACGGCAGGCCTGACCCTCGGCAGCCGGGCGGGGCCCGGTTTCTGACTCACGGGGTCGGGCGAGACAGCCGCGCTAATCCCTGCCCGGCGCGGCGACTCACGCAGATGGCGATGCGCAGCACCCCGCGCTGATAGTCCCTGTAGAGCTCTGGAGCCTCCCGATTGCACTCGACGCACCTGTAGCTGCCGGGCTCCCCCATCCCCGAGAGCGGCCGTTGCCGGAGGAACCTACTTAGCGCGCCTGCGCCGTGCCGCCTCATCGCCTCTCTCGCTTCCGGGGAAGCGGCCCCCGCGATGCAGTCTGGGAGTTGTAGTTTCTCGTCCGTGCTCACTGCGGGGGCGCAGCGGCCTGAAACTACAAGTCCCATGTGGGAGCGAGGCCCCAACCTCCCCCACCTGCCGCTCCGTGGGGGCGCGGCGGCGGAGAGGAACCACCTAGGCGCTGCAGTCAAGAAAGGGGAGGGAGGCGCACGCATGCGCACTGAGAAAATGGCACCTGGCACCGGGAATGGCATCTGCAGCTGTTGTAGGGGAGCCGTTGTGCTGGGGCTGCTTGTGCTGCTGCTGGCGGCGGCCCGGGCGGCGCTGGCCCTGACTGAGCAGTACCCGGCCCTGTCGCTGCTCAAACAGGAGCTGCATCGGCAGCAGCGGCAGGGCCAGGCCGGGGGCTGCCCCCAGGCGCCGGACTGGGGGGAACAGTACTCGGCCGAGTGCGGTGAGTCGGGTCGGGCAGCGCCGCCCACGTCTGCCCGCTGCCTGCCAAGGACGGCAGTGGGGACGTCCCAGGCAGGCCCAAGAAGGGGGGGGGGACCTCGTTGTCCTGGGTTCTTATGTGCCCCCCCAGCCCAGAGAGCCACCAGGTGTGTGCGTCGGGGGCGCGCTGCGTCACCGGAGGCGCGCGGCGTGTTGGCGGTAGCCGGCGCGTGTCCTCCCTTGTGCGAGGCTGGCTCCCGGGAGGTGGCTGCCGTCACTCTGCCGCGCGCCTTTCTCCCAGCTCCAGAGTTACTTCCCCTGCGAGCATTGGCCTGGCTGCACCTCCTGTCCCCAGCAGCCGGTCTCCCAGCCCCTGGGTGGGGGCGAATGGTAAATACCCGCCTTAGGTATTTGCCCCCTGGAGGCCATGGGCTGCTGTGGATATGTCCCTCCTTGGAGAATCAAGGGTGCGCGTGGCGGAGACACTTCTAGTGAACGTCACTTCTGGGCTTTGTGAGCCTGGAGGTGACAAAAAGTAAAATAGGGGAACAAAGAAGAGACTGATCTCTTGGCATAGGGATACTGAACAGTTTCACATAGCTGGCAGAGTTTTGGCTGGGATCTTCCCAGCTGCTTTGCATAGACGTACCTATGGGAGCTCAGCTTGAGCATAAACATGAAGGTTTGCAATATCTGGATCTTTTAATTGTAAGAGTCCTGTGGCACTTTTAAAGACTAACAAATGTATTTATCGCATGAGCTTTCTTGAGATGCTGGTTATACGGCCCTATTTTTGGATAAATCAGCTTAAGATAAATCAAGATTTAAATATTCAGCTTAACTTTGTTACAGCATCTTTTTTATAAACTGTGTTCTCAACAAACTCTTTAGGGTAATTTAGTAAATTAAAATTATTAAATGATCATATGGGGTCAAAACTTTGGCTGTTGCAATAAGCAAACAAAGAAAAAACATTTCAGTTTTCAAAAGGCCAACAGAAGGCATGAGTCCTCTTGACTGTTGTTGGTTCCAATCCAAAATGAATGAAAAGAGAGTTGGCAGGTTTGCAAAGTGCAAATACAGAGCTCTGTGCAAGCCTGAATTGGATATTTGGTGGTATGGTAACTTGCCCATTCCTTATTTGTTAGTGTGTTGAATGGGATTCAGTTTTAAAAAACAAAAAACCTGTCCTGCTAGTAAAGCAAGTAAATGTTTTGCTGGGTCTGTTTTGTTTTGTTTGTTAATGAAGAATGTACTTAACTTACACCCCAGTCTTCCAAAGGTTTAAGCATATGCATTACTTTACTCAGGTGAGAAGCCATCAGTGGGGCTAAACTTCTGCATACGCTTAAGTCTTTGTTGTATTAGGGCCCTAGATTCTGAATAGTAGATTCCCGCATCAATATAATATTTGATCATAAGCAACGATTTGTTCATCCTTTGTGAAGTAGAGATTAACATTCCACACACATCACCTAATGGCAATACATATAAACAAAGACGACTATGTATGGAAAAATAAAAAAACAAAATCCATTCTCAACTATAGCGTGTGACTTCGATAGTTTCCTCTGTTTTTATTTTGTGATGTGTGTACTGGTATATCCTACTAAGGTTGTTTGGAACAATTTAAAACAAGTTTAGCAAAGACTTCTGAGAAAAGATTCTGTCTGTATGTGTAAATATATATGATTGGGTATGGATGTACTTTTGGCTCCGCTCTTAGGACTGCTGCCCTTTAAATTGTTTATGTAAAGCACCCACCCACCTTATACAAATAAATACCAATCTCTATTTGCTATTACTGTAGCACTTAGGAGCCTTAAGAGCAGGGACATTCACATCCCCTTCCTGTTAGGTGCTGTAGAAGAGAACAAAAAGCACAAAACTGGTTTCTGTCCCAAAATTCTTGGGACTGTTCATTTTTTCCATTTAGCTTGCAGAGGGGTTTGATACTTCTGTATGCTTACAGGATGCATCCTAATAAATATCACTTAGCTTATCCATTCCAGTGACCTGCTGTTTCTTCTCTTTTTAATTAAATAGGTATTTGTGTGGCTGAGTTAGGATTCTCCAGTGGAGAGACGTTTTGAAGATTAAGGCTATGTACACACGATCAGATTAAAGCGCAACATGGCAATCGCGGTATAAAAAATGCGTGACCTTTATTGCGGGAGAGCGCGTACACACGTCGCTCCTTGCAACGCAACAGAATGCTTTGCAATATCGCAGTATAGCGCAATGAATTCTGCGCATCTATCCCACAGTTCAGTTTTCCCTCAATCGGCGCTTGGAATCCTGGGATGAAGGAAAGGAACGCAAAGCGCCATGCGTAAACTCTCATTTTCCCGTGGTGCACTGTGTTCCCCTTGCGTCTTGCTCATTGCCAATAGCAACTCGCGCCTATTTTCAACAGTGCAGTGATGCACTATTTGCGAGCAATCACAACTGCGACAGCATGGATCCTGCTCTAATCTCCACTGTCGCCTTCAGCATTCTAAATACATCTTGGCTGGTTGCTCAGTATGCAATGAGCTCCGAATCAGATGAGGACGCCGAGGAGCAGGGGCTGATCGATGCCCTGCAGAGCAACAGCACCGCATTGCTCAGCTCCTTCACCGATCATCTGCATACGGTGCAATGCCGTTTCTGGTCGCGAGAGACGAGCACAGAGTGGTGGGATGGCATTGTTATGCAGCTGTGGGATGACGAGCAGTGGGTACAGAACTTTCGAATGCGGAAAGCAACCTTTCTGGAACTGTGTTCAGAGTTGGCCCCTGCCCTGCGATGTAAAGACACCAACATGAGGTCAGCCCTAACCGTGGAAAAGTGTGTTGCGATTGCTGTCTGGAAGATGGCGACTCCTGACTGCTACCGGTTGGTTGCAAACCAGTTTGGAGTCGGGAGGTCCACCGTCGGATTAGCCCTCTCACAAGTGTGCTGAGCCATCAGTCGCGTTCTGCTACGGAGGACGGTGACATTGGGCAATGTTCGTGAGATTGTGGACGGCTTTGCTGCCATGGGATTCCCTAACTGTGGGGGAGCCATAGATTGCACACATATCCCGATTTTGGCTCCAGACCATCTCGCGACCGAGTGATAAACAGGAAGGGCTACTTATCCATGGTGCTGCAAGCATTCGTGGATCACAAGGGGCGTTTTATGGACATCAATGCTGGGAGGTCGGGAAAGGTGCATGATGCCCGCATTTTCAGAAACACTGGACTATACCGGAAGCTGCAAGGGGGTACCTTCTTCCCAGATCAAAAAATTACTGTGGGGGATGTGGAGATGCCCATAGTCATCCTCGGAGACCCAGCATACCCACTGATGCCATGGCTCATGAAGCCGTACACCGGGAACTTGGATCGCAGCAAGGAGCACTTCAATTACTGATTGAGCCGCTGCAGAATGACTCTGGAGTGTGCCTTTGGCCGCTTAAAAGGGCGCTGGCGCGGTTTGTATGGGAGGCTGGACTTGGACGAGGACAACATCCCTGCTGTAATTGGGGTGTGCTGTGTCCTTCATAACATTTGTGAAAATAGGGGAGAAAAGTTTTCGCCGGGGTGGGCTATGGAGGCACAGCGCCTCGAGGAAGCATACGAACAGCCAGCCACTAGGAGTATTGGGGGCCCAATGAGGAGCTGCTCGCATAAGGGAGGCACTCAGAGCATTTCAGTGATGCCCTCCCGTAGTTCACTTCAAGGACGCATCAAGTGCACCTTCTGAGATTTTCACTGTGTACAAATAAAGCCACTCTTCATATTTTTTTTTTACTGTTTTTATTAAAAGATAAAAAGGGGGGAGGTGGTTGGGGGTTTTTGGAGGGGTTACAGGTGGGTGTAGCTGCGGGTCTCTAAAAAGTAGCTCTGTGAGGGACTGGATGTTGCAGTATACCAGGGGGGCGGGTGGTCTTCAAATAAATGCCTTGAAGGACTACGGGGTGTGGGAGGCAGACACGGCTGAACTGTCTGGAGTGGAGCCCGTACATTAATCGCCTGGGGCTGCAGAGCATTCATGCTCTTGAGCAGTTCTGTTTGCTCCTTCATGACACTTATCAGTACGTCCCTGTGTTTCTGCCTCCTCTGTTGGGATTCCTCTTTCCAGGCTCGATTCTCCCTCGCGGATGCCTCTGTTGTTTTCATCAGCTCCTGAAACATATCCTCCCTGTTTCTTCGAGCACGCCGCCGAATGTTTCTCATGCGGTCAGCTGGGGTAGACACCGGCCTTGTGAAGGTCGAATCTAACAAAAAAAAAAAAAAGAATAATAAAGCTATGGTTAACACATAGCTTAGATAACCAATGTAACCTTCCAGTAGCACATTCCACTGGAAGGTACAAGGCAGTCAACATCCTATGCTTTGCTGAAGCGGACAAGGTACGTCCTAATAGAAACCTTACTGGGGGCTAACATTCTGCACAGGGCACAGTGATGGAACCCGATATCTCTCTCCTCAGATTGCCCCTGCCAGCTAGAATACATATCCTACATGCCACCGGGTGCCAGCCGGGAGCGTATGCTGCCATGGTTCCCAGTGCTGTGCTTTGCAGCTGGCGAGGCAGAGTATCCTTATACTGGAGCGTAGACACATACGCTATCCCATCTAACCTGAGTAGGAGGCTCTGGCGGTACATCGAGGAAACCTTTAGTGACCTAAATACAGATGATTTTTTGGCAATCACTGCTTGTGTTGATGCACTTCTAATGAATGCATAGTAAAGAGCGTGCACAGCGGGAACCGAGACAGCAAGCACCCCCACCCCGGACAATGATTTTTTAGCAGGAGCCATAGCTGCACGGAAGAGAAACTTACCGGAACCCCCCTCTGCCACCTCAGAGGACACGCTGCAATTCATGTCTTGGGTGGACGTCTCAGCGGGGGTGCAGAAGAGCTCCTGGCTACACGCTGTTGCGCTCTCCTCCAGGTCATCCTCCATCTCCTCCTCCTCATCGATCACGTCCTCATCCTGCTCAGCTCTGGCATTTAGTGGAGGAGGGGGGGCCGATGTGTCCACGGGACTCTTTTCAGTGGTTGTGGGGTCCCCACTGAGGAGGCTTCGATCTCCTTGTAGTACCTGCATGTAGCAGGCGCTGATCCCGAACGGCGGTCTGCCTCCTTCGCTCGGTGATAGGTTATTCTTAGGTCCTTCACCTTTGATCTGCACTGCACAGTGTCTCTCTCATGACCTCTCTCTGACATGGCCCGAGAAATTATGCCATATGTATCGAAATTTCGCCTGCTGCCGCGTAGCTGCACCTGCACAGCGGACTCTCCTCAGATGCTGATCAGGTCCAGCACCTCTGCCGTGCTCCAAAGGGGTGCATGTCTTCTAGCAATGGCGGCCCATTGTAGGTAAGATCGGAGCTGCACTCCACCCCACGAGGAAGAGAACAGGAAGTGAAACAGAGGAGAAATTCGAAAATCCCGGGAATCGAAACAGGGCGGGGACTGTTTTGTCACAGCCACAGAGCGGGTGTGGGGAAGACCAGAGAGGACGACTTTGGAATGCTGGGACAGTTCCGGAGGCCAATCATTGCGCGGTAAGCGTACACACGAGTGGAAAGGCGCAACAGCTGTTCCGCGTTAACTGGTACCACCCTTGTCGAGGTGGTTTTTGTATTGCGCTACAACTGGGCTGTTGACGCACAAGAGCCCTATTGCACGTGTGTACGCTGTTGCTGTTATCGCGCGGTAATGACTCTTAATGCGCGATAAAGTGATCGTGTGTACATGGCCTAAAATGTCAATGTGCTGGTTGGGATACAGCTTATATGAAAGATGCTATTCAAAATAGATCATGTAAAATTGGTAGCTCATGATTAGTTGAACTGATTATATCAGGTACACTAACTTGACGTTGAAAGCTTTTCTTCTTTATGACTTCATTGGTCGTAATGATTCCTTATTGATTTAACTGCTGAACTGTATCTGTGCTAGTTGAAAACCAGCAATATACCAAAACTTTCAGTTGTGGTTAAATGAATCAGTGGTTGGAGAAACTGTCCTTTTAGCTAAAGAGGATCTGATTCCCTATTGCTGTCGTGTTTTCCATCAGTTCCTTTCTGTATTGTTGGTCCAGAATAGCATCTCCTCTACTTGGATTTTTTACTTTGTGATTCATTGTTTGTGTTCTGTGTAACCTAGGAAACAAGCTGATGCAAATTTGACCGTCTTTTATTAATCTATAGATGTGTGGGAGGTGAAATCTCTCTATAAGCACAATAATCTTGGAGTTCTGAGAATCTTGTAAATTGGTCCAGGATTTTTTTTCCCCCCCAAGTCCTCTCTACCCTATGATTTGTAGAACAGTCCATTTTCCTTTGTTCTTGTCTTGTGTCGTTGCCCAGAAACTTAATCATTAAATGCCTAGTAGGTGAATTGTAGCTCACTGGCACAGTAAATACTTCTGATGTAATGGCACACTCCACCTTTATTTTTTATGCAGATTGGGCATGTTGCAGGAATTACTAGATTTAACTTTATAGTGTGCATAAGGCAGAAGGTCGTGCTAGCTGATCATTGTAGTTCCTTTGGTCTTACAGTCTGTGAATCTTGGTCTCCTCAAATAGTGTCATTCCTGTTATGAGAACTCGCCCACAAAGTTTCATTTATGATTCATTTAGAACCATAACTGGATTTTCTACTTGCAGTGATTGATTGTTTTGGATGCTGTTCCAACTTGTATTTTATAAATAGATTGTGGTGTTTCTTGTTCTGTTGATCTCTTTTTTTAATTCAATCTTGATAAATACGAAGAGCAGAGAATTACCTGGCTGTACCATTTTTGTTTTGTTTTGTTTTGTTTGTGTTTTATAATCAGGAAACACAAATAAAGTGTTTCTTACACTAGTAAAGAGGAGGAGTAGCAGCTTAACAAAACCGAGACAAGAAGGCTCTTTTTGCATTTCCACTGATGAATGTTTATTAAAAAATTGCTATTTTCAGTAGATAAGCATGGGGTTAATTTTCTTTCTTGCATTTGTGGTAGAAGTCTTTTGCAGCCTCCAATATTTCAAACTGCTGAAGAATATTTTTATTTGACTCTCTTGTATCTGTCAGTCCAGTTAACTGGATTTTGTGTTGATCTCTACAGTAGAGCAATTCATTATTTTCTCTTCCCTTTACTCTTCCTGCTTCCCTATGCCCCACCACATTTTATATACTCTTTCTGGGGGTATCTATCCATTTTTGGATTTCTCTTTGTGTTAGTCTTACTCTAGAGCCTTTCACTGTAGTATCTTAACTGCTACTTTTTCTTGTTTGTATCCTATCCCTTATTTTTACCATTCTTTCTACTCTTGTCTCCTTGATCTTTTCTTCTGTCCCTTTCCAGTCTTTACCCCTCTCTTTGTTGGCCAGAATGCCAGCCACCTTTCCTCTATCTGAAGGCTGCATGTGGACTCATTCAATTATTTATTCTCCTTAGGACCTGAGCGTTCTGTCAGTATTCTGTTCTTGCTGGCTCAAGGAATAAGGGCCCAAATAGTCTAAATCTGACCTGCGTTGCTCTTCCCAATCATTTTCATACTTCCTCCTCCTTATGCTTTTCTTTTTTCTCTCTCCCTCATCTCCTCCTGGTTTTCTCCTTATCTACTACACTCGCATGCAGATTTTGGTCAGCAACATAGGCAGGAGTAGTATTGAAACTGAGGTTCGTGGCAGCTACTGCACATCTTGCCATCACCCTGGAACAAACATGATGTATGGCACATATGCACAATTCTACTCTATGGGACTCTCCAGTAGGGGAATTTTTAAAAGGTGGGGTTGGCATGAGGAAACATTAGCATTTGTATGATCTGATACCATATTTATACCCTGTTTCAGTATAACAGTTCAATTGGACTATCCAAAGATAATTCAAATATTTGTTTTTTTGTAGACTCACCGCTTTTGCACTTCCATGAGTCAGACTGTGAACTAAGAGGGTCTTCATCCTGTGAATCTCTGCTTTCTCTCAATACTGAAAAAATTCTGGTATGCTGTATGCTATTTTATTATGTACTAAAAAGAATGCTATTGGGGTGTAGCTTTGAAAGAAATGGGTTTGGGTATTTATTTGCTAGATGTTGGAATTATTAATAATAGAAATTATTATTAGTATTGTGGGAGATCACAAGACACTAAATTAACTATACTTTCCTTTTTAAAGTTCAAAGATCAAAAGATATTTTTATGCTACTGCTCTAAACATACCTAACAGCCTAAAAATAAGCAGTCAATACACCCAATGTAGTAACAAAGTATTCATAAGCATATGATCAGTATACTTACAAATAGATCTGATTTAGGGGAAACAGTCCCATTGTGACATGCTCCAGCATGATCAAATAGGGTTTGACAAAGAAACTTCAGATTATTCATAACTCTTTTTATACCTTTTAGCAAACAAATTGTCATTGCCAGTTATTTACTTTCTCTAAAAAAGTTTGAGACAATTCATCTTAGTTCCAGTCTTAATCCAAATTAGATTTACAACCTTCTTTCTTCCCAAGATGTTTCCTCTCCTCCTTGCTGACCAACAGTTTTTCCATTCCACCTGTGTTCACATAGGCTTTATTTTTAAGGTAACACTGGTATGTGGGGTGAGAAGGTTTATGTTGGCTCCTTTTAAGACAGATGTTTTTGGCTTACTTAAAACCACCTGCAGTCACCCCTATTTGTCAGAGGTTGTCTTTTTAGAAACTTCCCCTTATCTTATTAGGTTTTCTTTGATCCAGATTCCTCTCTACTTCATTCTTTTTAACCTTATAACTCATTATTTTTAGGCCTTCCTTCTACTGGCTAGTCAGGGCCTTCCTTTACAAAATGCATATTTCCTTAACCAAACTTAAGTTAAATTTGAAATTAAAGAATTCAAAGTTATCCTACACTAGAGATTAGCTCCAGTTGGGTAGGTAGATGGAAATTAAACAGATTGTTTGCCTTTATGGCCATCTGCTCTTGAACTAATAAACTATGAAAGAAGTAGTGAGGAAAGACGTTGTGATTATTCATATTTTAATGATATTAACATCAGATTTTATAAAATTAATCTACAGATGTGAACTACAAAATCTTATATGATGATGGACTTTCAGTGAGCAAAACATTTTCCAAAAATGATTCACAGCTGTCTGGATTTCTAATTGTATTAGAGTGCTTCGTGTAGCTTTAATTTCCTAGTTGAAATATTATCATTATGCTTTATCCTGTTATTCATTCCAATCTTGTCTAACAAAAAAATCATGCACATCTCACCTCATTTGAGGCATCAGATAAACTAATAACTTCCAGAAATGGAAATCATAATAAGGAAACTGTATGAGAATTATAGGTTTTTCAATAAGAGATGCCAGTCTTGATGGATAGGGAAATTGGAATTAAGTATTTATTGCATATTCTTAAATAAACTGATACTCTTGTCAATAAAAACCCCAGTTAAGTATTGGTCACTATTGATCTGCTTCCCTCCACCCAATTTTTTTTAAATACCAAAGATCACGGATATATATGAGTGTTATTCAAATGCTAAGTTTCTGGAAAAGCTTTCTCTTCCAGCGAGTACTATGGTTCTAGCATGTATTGGGCAGTGGCTCTGTTATGCAGCTTAGGCAGTGTTTGTTCTAGAGCGTGGATCATTCTTTTAGTGCCCATTACTCAGATGGACTATGAAATAAAACTTTTTAATGCAACAATTCTAAGCTTGTCCTGAAGGTGACAAGGCTGAAGCCTTTAGGTGGGGAGAAAAGAATAGGAATGAAGATGAAGACATGGGTGGGGGAGGCACATATAAAGCAGAAGAAGAAACTGAAGTGCGAGAGGAATAAGGAAGATCATACCTGTCTTTCTCCTGTTTTTTGAAATAACTCACTTTTGGAAAGTCTTTTTTATCAAATGAGCTGTTATATTTAAATTCTTAAGAGGGTGCAGTTTGTGATGCCTCTCCTAGAATAATGTAGATAAGCAGTAATCTAAATTTGGGTACCATTGACTTCAGTAGCAAAACATTTTCACCCAATTTTGGTTAAATTCATCAGATCTTTTTAAATTGTAAATTTTAAAAATGTATCAACATAAAAATGGTTACAAGTAAATAATACATTTATCTTGCGGTAATATCCAAAGGCCCCAGTCACGGTCAGCCCCATTGTGCGATGTGCCATACAAGAATGCAGGACATACCAAAAAAGTCAGTGAGGACTGATCAAGAGCTTTACAATAGTGTTCTCACTGTGCAGTGAGCTTTGCTTGTGATACAGAAAATGTTAACCACAATCCTTTGATTCTTTTAGAATTAATATGCTTTAAACTTCTCTCAGTTGCATTGATTTCAAGAAGAAAAATTGGAGACAGTAGTATAAAGTCTTTTGGATTGGCTGTTCAGCTACAGCTACTCCTGGCTACAGTTTTGCTCCTATAATCCATTTTAATGCCCTCAGTTGCTTTGTGTGCAGTTTGGTGCGCTGTATACTTATGTTGTGGCAAAATACAGGAGATTCATCCATGCATAACTAGCATAACGGGCATATCTTAATGCTGGCTACAGGTGGGACTTTGGTGTATGCAGTTTTTGTGGGCAGAATGGGAAAGACTTTTATAATAGATATTTAAAGATAGCAAGTAGAGAATTAGTCATTTTGGAAAAGCATTTTTTTGTTTATTTGGTAGCAAATTGTCTTGGTTTTTTGTAAATGTAACCTGTTATACAACAGTGAAAATAATCTGTCTCAAAATAAAGGATTCTAATATTGCTGCAGCGAGATGCAACTCTGGGTCCATGTTGCAACAGTGCAATCTGCAGATTCTGTCATTTACTGTTTCTGTTTTCAAGGTGGCCAAAGGTACCCTGATGACTAGACATGACTTGCTCCAAACGGCGAGTGAAGGATATAATGTGTACGACTCCTAAACAATGACGTAGCTAACATTAGTGAAGCTATCTAAAGATAAATTCTATGATCTATATTTGGGGGGGGAAATGAGGTCAGATTTTTAGCTGGTGTAAATTGGCTTAGCTTGTTGACACAGATCTATGCCCGTTTACTCCAGCAGGGATTCTGGTGCACGGTCTTTAAATCATTTGGAGCCCTCTTTCTTCTCTACAGCTTTTACAAAACTGAACTGAACCACTTACAATGTGCATGAATAAAATTAGTAAAGATAATTGGCCCAAACACCATCATCCTTCATTTAAACTTGATCCATAAGAATTACGTTTGAGTCATGGTTTGAAAAAAACATCTTTGCCCGTGAATCTTGCCTAGAGTTCCCATTGCAGGCAGTGAGAGTTCTCTGTATGAATCAAAGCTGTTTATAGTTGTTTGGATATCTCCGTAGGCAACTTCATTTTTATATTATCATCCTCTGCACACACATCTTCTGAAAAGAGATTTTTTTCAAGGTGTATTTAACCAATGTATTATTCTGCTTTTATTGTGTGCTGCCATCTCTGTAATTCCAGCATATATTTTAATTGTGAAGGCATGTAGCATAAAGAGATTAACAGTCCTAGATTCATTTAAAAAAAAACAACCTTCTGTCTTTTATTATTGAGTCTATTTTCTTATGTATTTTTTCCACTTTTTCTTCTCACTGGACAAAGGGTAAATTTTCTTTCCCATTGCGTAGGAATATTTCCATAATTCAAGATAAAATGGAATGCAAACCATAGTAAAGACATTGTTTATTTTCATCTGGTATGTTAAGTTAGGCTATAGTATCCGAGAATAGCAGTGACATCTGAAAAGCAATTTATCTCCTTGCAGAAGATTAGGAATAAGTTTTAGTGCCTTCAGTTTTGTGTTTTCATGCATTTTGTTTTAATAAGACAACAGAGTCCTGTGGCACTTTTAAAGACTAACAGATTTATTTATCGCATGAGCTTTCGTGGGAGAAAATTCCACTTCGTCAGATGCTTTGAAGATGGGAAATTTACAGAATGGGAGGAAATTAAATGCAGG
>ML685836.1:3540485-3588702 GCA_007922175.1 Pelusios castaneus
CCTGCATTTAATTTCCTCCCATTCTGTAAATTTCCCATCTTCAAAGCGTCTGACGAAGTGGGATTTTCTTCCATGAAAGCTCATGCGATAAATAAATCTGTTAGTCTTTAAAAGTGCCATAGGACTCTGTTGTCTTTCTACAATAGACTAACACGGCTACCCCTTTGGAATTTGGTTTAATAGTAATAGTTACTTTTATGTCAGATGTTCTCTTAAGCATTTAAGCCATAGATTCTCCAGTGCTAAATTTCTGATTGTGTAGGATTTTTTTGTTGTTGCATTTGTCAGTTAAATGTTAAAACTATCATGTTTTACAGAGCCAAGCAAAGTCACTTGCAGAACAAAAGCGATTTCCATTTGCCACTGATAATGACAACACAAATGAAGATTTGGGTAAGATAACTTGTATAAGGTCTATGGGAGTGGTTCTCGATGCCACTCACATGTTTTGTTTAGCATCACAAAATGTTTTGAAACTGTAAAATTAGGATTGGTAATTCTGATAGATTCATTAGGATCACTTTTATTGCTCCTCGCACAATAAAATTTCAGACTTTTGTTTAATTATGAGGTGAAAACATCATGTACCTTTTTTCCTCATAACACTTCTTTCTACTCTGCACAGTTGGACATGCCATCATTCACTGATCAAGCAAATATAAAGAAAATATTTAGAGAAGTTTTATCTCTGATGAACCTGCTTCTCCATCAGGGTGGAATTGCTGTTTGTCCTGCATTTCCTAAATCTGATAGGTGGATGAGCAGTTCCTCTTTTGACTTTCTTTATGCAGTCTGTTTGTTCAGAAGTGCGCCTGATGAACTGCAGTGATGTTCCTCTGCAGTCTTTTGCATCTGTTCTGAGAGGTGGATGTTTTCTAAACAGCTCTCTGAGGGAGCCCTGTATTGCTGTCTGATTTGTATTTTATTTATTTCATTTTTAATTGTTTACAATTTTCTCTCTCACTTCAGATTAGTCTCTGCCTGGTAGGGGGAAAGTTCTCGGGAGAATTTTGAGAAAGATTGGAGACTCCCTTAGCTTAGCAGTGACTCTTCAGTCCCTCCAGTGATTCAGCATTTGACTTATAGGGGTCTGGGTAGCAACATAAAAGGGATCCAATTCCTATGTTTGTCTACATGGGCTGTCATCCTACCTGCCCCACTTCTTCAGATATATCATTTTGGGAGCATCTTCTCATGTATTTCTTTGATGTCTACATTTTTCTGAGCCTAAGTTCTTCTATTTGTGCTTCTCCTGCTCTAGTAAACCTGAGGGGGTGAAATGTGGGGACTCCTCAAAGTGTTGCTTGTTGATATTGCCTAGAGAACATTATAGGCAGGGCCTTAGCACCAGTGTCTATTCACGATTTTGCTCCTTTGTCCAATCCTTCTTTTTCCTACAAAACTAGCATGGTCAATTATCAATCTTCCCTGATGTGATAAGTTTTATTACCTGGGAATGATTGTGATGCCATATGACTTATGGCTAATGAAGTAGATTTGAGACTTGGGAAGAGAAGAGACACAAATGAGGAAAATGCAAGGAGCCTCTCTAGCTGCTGTTGAGTCCCTTTTACTTCTCATGCTACAGCAATACTATCTGTAACCTCATCCCCTGGCTGATTCTCATGAGGTGTACACATAGTGAAGTTTTTTGTATGTATACAAAGGCAGATTCTACATAGTATAAACAAACACCTCTCTCTGCTCAGCACAGACATGCTAGTAGTATGCAGGCTGGACTAGACCCCCTCCCAAACTAGTGTCTGTGACAAAAATAAGAAATGTCTCCCCACAATGATAACACTGTCCACCTGTATGTGTATTTTGTCTTTCATCAGCAATGGTGTGCAACAGTGCCACCAGAATGTGTGTGTTTGCTTTCCAAATGGCAGTTTCTACAACACAGAAAAATATCCCAGTTGCTATAATCAGGACACTTGTTGGCAATCTTAGCTGAGACGTCACAATGGTTGAGTAGACTAGTGAATTACTGTCTTGTCCCTAGTAATCCCTCCAAGTCAAGGTTGGGAACTATTGGCATGGGAAAAGCTGTACTCAGTTTCTTCCTCTTCTGTGGATAAATGGGTCATCATGTAGTTATCATTTTCAGTAGAAGTTGCAACTGTGCATCTAAGTGTAGATTTTGGTTCCTAAACTCTATTGAAGAGCTTACTGTTAGATCTATTTAGAAGACCTACTAAAAGTGTTTTATAATAAATGTTGTAAAACTTTCATCCCTGACACTTATAGTATAAACATTGCCATAGTTTGAGATTTTTCTTTGCTAGAACTGTAAAAGGTAAGTTACCTAAGCCATTCTAAAAAGTTTTGCACTCTTCTCTGGGAGATGTGACAAATTTTACTGCTGGGTGAACAAGTCAAAAAGCTCAGTAGCCTCTATTATACACTTCTCTTTGTAGCAGACAATAAGCTGTGGAATACGGACATGGCTCTTCTAAAAGAAAAATAACATTGGCCACATGCCCTCTCCATCCCAATGTTATATAAGTACAGAAGACAAGATTAGAAAAAGCCACACCAAAAGCCCTCTACATTCTAGCCTATCATCGCCATTTGTCTCTACCAGTGTGGACCTGTCTTGTATATCTTCTAGATCCAAGCTCCTTGGCGTATGGATTGTTTTTGTGTCTTACTCAGCACTGACTGCATTGGCATTTAATAAGTGAAAATTCAAATAATCAATATGTAATAACATCTGCCATCTGTAGATCTCAAACTGTTCTGTGTTCATTAATGAATTTCGCCTCTCAGTACCTTTTATGATATATAGAAAATTTTATAGGTAAGGAAAATGAAATAGGAAGACTAGGTGCCTGGTTTTCAGATGATCTGAGCACCCATGTGTCCGTTTGTCATTAGCAGGAACGGTAGGCACTCAACCTTTGAAATCCCTAAGTGACTTCCCTATTTTACCTAGTAAATCTGTGTCAGAGGGGGAATAAAACCCAGGCCTGCTGACTCCTTATGCTGTCCATTAACCACAACACATCCTATGATGATATGAAGCTGGGAGGGGTTGCAAGTGCTTTGGAGGATAGGATCACAATTCAAAATGACTTGGACAAACTGGTGAAATGGTCTGAGATAAATAGGATGAAACTCAATAAGGACAAATGTAAAATACCCACTTGGGAAAGAACAATCAGTTGCACACATACAAAATGGGCAATGACTGCTTAGGAAGGAGTACTGTAGAAAGGGATCTGGATGTCATAGTGGACCACAAACTAAATATGTGTCAACAGTGTAACACTGTTGTGAAAAAAGTGAACATAATTCTGGGATGTATTAACATGAGTATTGTAAATAAGACACAGGAGGTAATTGTTCTGTTCTAGTTGATGCCGATTAGGCCTCAACTGGAGTATTCCGTCCAGTTCTGGGTGCCTCATTTCAGGAAAGATGTGGACAAACTGGAGAGAGTTCAGAGAAGAGCAACAAAAATGATTAAAGGTCTGGAATACTTGACTTATGAGGGATGATGGAAAGAACTGGGGTGGTTTAGTCTGAAAAAGTGGATACTGACAGGGGGCATAACAGTTTTCAAGTACAAAAAAAGTTGTTACAAGGAGGAGGGAGAAGAATTATTCTCCTTAACTGCTGATGATAGGGCAAGAAGCAATGGGCTTAAATTACAGCAAGGAAGGTTTAGGTTGGACATTAGGAAAAAATCCTAATTGTCTAGGGCAGAGGTTTTCAAACTTTTTTTTTTCTTGGGATCTAGTTGAAAAAAATAATTTATGCCCACGACCCGTGCCTGAGGATCTGTGACCCGAGTCCCAACCCTAAGTTTGAAAACCACTCTCCTGGGGAGGTTATGAAATTTCCATCATTGGAAATTTTTAAGAGCAGGTTAGACAAACACCTGTCAGGGATGGTTTAAGAATGCAGGGGACTGGACTCAATGGCCTCTCATGGTCCCTTCCAGGTTTTATGATCCTATTATTTATATTACTCATTTACTTGCACTTTGGATCATTAAGGTTTCAAAGTCAAAACTCTAAAGTTAGGAAATGACACAACTAAGGTTATGTCAGTCCTAGACTCCCAGCTCCTTGTCCCAGATGCTTTCCCTAACGCAGGAGTAATCACTTAGTTTTTTTTCAAGGTCCAAATTTCTTGGTCATGATATAGTCAAGATCCAGAGAAAATAATACAAAAATAACAATGATGAAAATAAGTTGATGAAACGATTTCACAGTCCATGCAAAAGAATCTGAATTTGACCCTCAGTCTGCTTGTTGATTACCCCTGCCTTAACCAGTCCCCATTCACCCTCTACACCCCAATTCATTGTCAGTTCCTCTCCCATTCCCCCGACACTGGTTCCGAGTCCCAGTTTTCATGCAGCCAGTCCCGATCTCCTACAGCTCCTCATCTGAGCTGTATTTTTCTCCCTGTTTCCCTCATTGATTCTCAGACTTCTTGCTCAGTGAGTACCAGCATTCCCTCTGGCTTACTCTCCAGGTGTCTTTGCTCAGCCAGTTCTCGTTTCTCTTCTCTGCCCTTTACCTTGTATCAGATTCTGTGTTCTAGTCCACTGCTTTCCCCCTTCCCTTGTCTGGCTTTTGTTTCCTCTGCCTTTGAATCCAACAACTTCTTGTAAGTTGCCCAAGTGCCAACAAAGATGTGGGGGGAAAAAGTCATTAAGAGCACTGGAGACATATAGGGCCCCAGCTCTTAGTCCCAGTGCCTGTCCTGGAGCTGCCATCCGGGAAAAGACCAGCTTTGCTGTGGTAGTCCTGGCCTGGAGGGAGCGTGTTCAGTTGCTCTGTGGGGATGGTGCAGGCACAGTCTGGTCAGGATTGGGAGCTGTTAGAGGCTGGAGTATGCTCAGTGAGGGCAGTTTTTGGAGTTTTAACTACTAAAATCTGAAGTCTCTACTGAGTATTTGCAAAACTACACATTTTTTCAAATGTTACTAACTTAGACACATTTGGATGGATTTTCCCAGGGAAGACAAAAGGCCCTTATCCCTGCCAAAAAGGCCACCCCTGCCAAACTTCAAGTCTCTGCTTCACAAGACAAAACAAAAAAGGTGTGTGTGGGGGGGAATGTTTTGTCCAGCCTTATTCTCAGAAATGACCACACTCTTTTTTTTGGGGAGCAGGGCTGGATGATGGTAGTGGTGGTGGTAGAATTTTTAAAAAAGTCAAATTCCACATGTAGCAGACACCTGGCATGGAAAACATTAGCTCCAACTGATAGACTACAGCAAAGCTTTAGAAAGACCTGGAAGCTGGGCCTTATTTAAAAAAAAAAAAAAAAAAAAAAGTGTCAGGCAACTTTAATAATGGGCAGTACCACTAGCCCTGCCTATAAATATAATAGCACCTCAAGGCCATATTTGTGATCAGGGTCTCCTTGTGCTAGGTGCTTTACGGTCGGATCCTTAATTTACATTTTAGTAAAGTGACCCAGTTTCAGAATATTTGAATAACAGATGTTACCTATGTTGTTTTTATATTAATATGTTTGTAATCTTGCTTTGCCAGCAATTGCATACGTGTTGATTGGCGGCGGCCTGTACGATGAAGCAATAAGACATTTTTCAACAATGCTACAGGTAACTGTTTGCTTGTTCTGGTATGTAATTTTAAACTTAAATATGATAAACCTTAAAGCTAATAACTGAGGAAATTGATATGTATAAAATACAAATTACTATAAAATTCTGTCTTAGAACTCCTAATAATTCCCAGGATTTAAATTAGAGAGATTCTGTTATTAGATGTGAAAATGAATATAATGGATAAATGTGGTTTTAAAAAAGTCTCCTCCTACCAGTCTCCTAATTAAGTTGACTTATATTTTATTAGTCTATTTGGGCTGTGTTGAATGGACTAGCTACAAAAGAACAAAATATGTACTTTATTTTGCACAGGTCAGTTTCCTGAAAGTTCACTCGATGAGGATGTCTTAGTGTATTAGATTGAGATGTTTCTCACTACTTTCTTGGTTACAATGAACACATTGCCAGCAATTTATTTGCACAATAGCCTCATCTGTGACACTAGCTTTGTAGGAGCTCCATGTTGGTTAGAAACCAGACTCCCTCGTAGGTTAATGTGGGGTTCTCTCTTAAGAAGTACTCGGCTGCTGAAATATTTAAGCAAAACTTTAATTATTTGCTAATATGAATTCTTTTTATGATTAGACGGCATGGAATTCATATTATTTTGTCATTTGGATTCTTTTATGGAAGGCTGACAATTTTTTAAAAATGGTACCATGGCTTAGTCAAACTTCAGTTATCAATATGTATCCTTATGGATAAGGTGCTCTAATTGACTGAAGCATAGGTCTGCTTTTTAAGCCAATATGGGTATAAAATATATCAGACATACTATAAAATTCCATTAAAATTCTGAATTGTGTTTTAATAGCATCTTGCTATATGCTTTTTAACTCTCAAGTGCCATATGTGTTTATATAACCACTGATGGTATGTCTAAATGTACAGATGTGTCACAGTAGCAGCTGTACACTGCAGCTATACCCCTGTAGTGTAGAACGTTTCCACATTGACAGAATTTTTTTCCATTGATATAGGTAATCCACCTCAGTTAAAGTCCTTCTGTTGACCAAGGGTTAGGTAGACCTAGCTGTGGTGCTCAGGGGGTTAAATTTTTCATAGCCCTAACAGCCATACATTAGATCAACCTGTTTTAGGTGTGGACCTGGCCACCAGGGGGAGGGGGCCATTTCAACCTGGGGCAGCAGCCTGGAGGAGCCTGTGGCACAGACTGGCGCAGGGCTCCTTGCCTGCCTTCCTCCACCCAGAGCCTCTTGCTTCTGCAGATTCCAGAAGGTTTAAAACATGGAATGCTGCAGCTGGCTAGGTGTCCAGGGCAGTAGTGGGGAGAGCGTGCAGGGAGTCCCCAGTGGTCAGGGAGCAGAGGAAGGGAAGAGCAGCATGCTGTAGCTGAGGTGGGGCTGCGCTTCTTCCCCTCCCTTACAGTCATTGGGGATTCTCTGCATACTCTCCCTTCTGTTGTCCTGCATTGGCCTGGATGCTTGGCTGGCCACACACCCTATGCTTTGGGAACCTATGAAGTAGAAAAAAGGAATAGAAAAGTTAACCCTGTTTAGATTTGCTGATGACTGCTCATACCATATTTTAATGATGGATATTTTTCCTATAGCTCTAATTTAAAAACCATGTGGATAGAATTATTTTTACTGTGGCAAAAGGGGTTTCTCCTCACTCTCTCCACTCAGATTTGGTGAAGCGATTTTGCTCATTTTCCAAATAATTCCCCAGAAGACAGAGATGAAACACAGATATTTTCACCTCACCGACTGCAAGTTATGAGCTTTTGATCGTGGGTTATAACAATCTCTTTTGTATCTTTACCTGGAGACCATGAATAAGGCCTGTTAATGTTAAATATTCAGCATTGAGTAAAAGTAGGAAGTTGAATAAAGACACCTTCAATTCACTTACTCTAGGTTTTTTTTTTTTAATGATTGTTTTACTTGTGTTTTGCTCTGAGTAGGAGGATCCAGAGTTGGTTAGTGCAATTTATGGACGAGGGATAGCATATGGGAAAAAAGGACTACATGTGAGTATTTAATAATTTAAATGATTGTCACAAGTACTTGCCTACAAACTGTAAGAGACTACAGTAGCTAGATCAACCAGAATTTATTAAACATATATGCAGCCCCAAAGGCTTTCAGTATGTATTGTCATGCTATTAATGTTTTATCTGAAACCTCCTCTTTCTCTTATCTGAAGATGCTATATGACCGGGAAATGCAGTGGTCCATATTTGTCAAGTCTCAAAAATTTGGTGCATGAGTGTAATCTTATAGAGATTCCTGAAGACTGATAAGATATAGTAGAGGGGGACCAGCCCCTTTGTTTAGCAAACATAGTCAGATGCTCATGATAGCATTACTCTTTGGGTTGTTTCAAGCAGCTTCTATTTTGTATTCTTTGAATTGTCTTATTTATACTCTATAGTATTCCCTTCCTCCTGGGGTTCATCCCTAAATACATACCCATTCCTTGGATTCATATAAAATATTTGAACTTAGTTTTCTTGACTCAAAATCCTCAGTGGCACTGACAAGAATAATTTGATATTCTGAGTTTTTTGGTAAACACTTGTCAGAACTGTATAGAGCCTTTCTTGTTTAACGTAGTTGCATCTAACTGAACCTTTTTCAAAGCAGATTGTAACATAAATATCAATAGGTAAAGACCAAAACAATGATCCAGAGTTTGAAGAGCTGTGAGGGCAGAATACCAGGAGATGAAAGTGGCCGGTGGAAGCATGTGACTGTGAGAAGGCGGCAGAGGAAAAGACGGGCTAACGAAGGAGAAATAGAGCTCAGAAACAGGATTGCTTGGTTAGCAAATGAAGGAGCAGAGCATGTAGTGACTGATGTTGAGAGTGCAAGGAAAAAGAGAAGAGCAGCTAGTCCTATCCGAAGAGGCAATGAGCCAATGGAGATTCCTCCCAATAAGAGCCCTAGAAGGACTCGGGAGCAGATGCAAACAATTGCAGAGAAAAACAGGAGGACTGAGGACTTGCGACCGGAACTAAGTGGGGATAGGCTAATGAATAGCACTGGTGCCAGGAAAAGGCAAGTGTATGTGACTGAGGATTCCCTGTTGAGAAGGACAGACAGGCCTATAACTAGAGCTGATCCCGAGAACAGGAGGGTATGCTGCTTGCCGGGTGTGAAGATATGGGATGTCGATCTGAGGCTGAAGAGGATCTTAATGGGAGCTGGAAAGAATCCTCCGATTGCCCTTCATGTGGGTACAAATGATGTAGATAGATTCTCACTGGAACATGTCAAAGGTGACAATGCCAGGCTGGGGAGGAGACTCAAGGAAATAGAAGCTCAGGTGATCTTTAGTGGGATTCTGCCTGTCCCTAGAGGAGGACAACAAAGGTGTGAGAAGACCCTGATGATAAACAGATGGCTCAGGCAGTGGTGCTATAAGGAGGGCTTTGGCGTGTATGGTCACTGGGAGGCATTCATGGACAGAAGACTGTTCTCCTGGGATGGACTGCACCTGAGTAAGGAGGGAAACAGACTTCTGGGAAGGAGATTAGCACAACTGATCAAGAGAGCTTTAAACTAGAGAGCTGGGGGAGATGGTTGGGAGATGCCCGAATAATCTCCGCGCCTGATATTAGTGTTGAGAAGGAGGAAAATGAAATAAGAAAGGACACAGAAATAGGGAGCGGCATGAGGGTTACAAGGAGGAGGAGGAGTGTAAATGCCAGTCTAGTGAGTGATATTGTCTGTGGAATGACTGTGCCGAATCAGGCAAAGAAGGTGAGTGAGGCCAAGCAGCACAAACTAAAATGTTTATATACCAACGCAGGGGTCAGCAATCTTTGCTGGCCCCTGTGCCAGCCCAGCCCCCCCACACTCTCAGAAGGTGCCAGGGGCGGGGCCAAAAGGGGGCAGGGCTAGGGACTCAGTGTATGTGTGTGGGTTGGTGGCCTATGTGCAAAATTTTCAAGCCATGTGCAAAACTTTTTCTGAATAAAATTTTTGTGTAAACTCACACGACAGAAATTATAGGGATTAACTGAAGTTAGTGATTGTAAATATAATTAATTAATTGTTTGTTTAATTGAATTTGAATGAATTTTGAATTGAAATTTAATTTTTAGAAAGGTTTTTATTTAAAATTAATTTTTAAAAAGCTTTTTAAAAAAAGAACAAAGGAAAGAAGGAAGGAAGGAAGGAAGGAAGAGAAAGAGAAGTAAGAGAAAAAAAGGAAGGAAGCAAAGAAAGAAAGAGGAGGAAGGAAGGAAGGAAGGAAGGAAGAGAAGGAAAGAAGGAAGGAAGAAAGGAAGAGAGAAAGAAAAAGGAAGACAAAGAAGGAAGGAAGAGAGAGAGAAAAAAGGAAGGCAAAGAAGAGAGAAAATAGAGAAGGAAGAAAGAAGGAGGCAGGAAAGAAGAGGAAAGAAAAAGGAAGACGAAGAGAAAGAGAAGAAGGAAAGAAGAGAAAGAGAAGGAAAGAAAAAGGAAGGCAAGGAAGAGAAAGAGAGAAAGAAAGAAAAAGGAAGGCAAGGAAGAGAAAGAGAGAAGAAGGAAAGAAAAAGGAAGGCAAGGAAGAGAAAGAGAGAAGAAGGAAAGAAAAAGGAAGGGAAAAAAAGAAAGAAAGAAGTCGAAGCCACTGGGGATCCGACCGTGGCCCTGGGAGGCTGCTGGCAAAGCAGAGCAGAGCAGACCCTGGCACCGGAGGCCGATCCTGGCCCTGTGCCGGGAGGCTGAGGCCGTCAGCAAAGCGGAGCCAACTCCGGCCCCGGGCCAGGAAGTCTAGGTGGCTGGTGGGTGCAAGCCCAGGAGCCCGCTCTGGCCGTGGCCACCCCCTGCTCCAGCCACATGGGGCAGGCAGACCCACGCACCTGCCCTGGCTCTGAGCCTGCCTGTTCCGCCCTGGGGGCGGGGAAGGCCAGCCCAGAGGCCGGTCTCAGGCCGGGTCTGCCATGGCAAAGCCGCAGCCCCGGGAGTCTGGAGGGGGCGGCGGGGGCTGCCGGGCTGTATGGGAGTCCCTCAGTGCTGCGCGGGGGTTGCAACTGCTGCTGTGTGGCCGCGCACCCGCACAGCTTAGAGGAAACATAGGTCCACAGGCCCCTGCACCAGGCTGCACTGGCCCCCCCCAAACTCCAAGCCCCACATCGGGCTGGCCTGGCCTGGCCAGGCCCCCGAGCTGGCCCCAGAACGCGGCTGTGTCAGCCCCCCTGAATCCTGCGCCGGCCCCTGTGCTGGGCTGACCGGGCCCCAGAGCCGGCCCGAGAGCCAGGCCGCCCCGGCCCCCCAAGCTGGGATGCACTGGCCCCATGCCAGGCTGGCCAGGCGCCAGAGCCAGCCCCCTCAAGCACCGCGTTGCCCCCCCTCCCCCCCCGAACCCTGCACTGGGCCACGCCGGCGTCCCCGAGCTTGGCTTGCCCAGCCCCCAAGCTGGCCCCAGAGCTGGGCCACACTGGTCCCCCCGACCCCCGCACCGGGCTGCACTGGCCCCTGAGCCCACGCCTGCCCCTGAGCCCGCCCCCAGACCGCCGCAGAGCCGAGCTTCCAACTGGAGACTTCACCCCTGCCCCACAGCACTTACATTGCTGTGGAGTCAGGGTCCCGGGGACTGTAGCCTCTGCTCCCGACAGGGCGGAGCGGGGAAATGCGGCCAGCGAGCCTGGCACCACACCATGTGGCTCTTGTGGCCCCAGGCCATGCGGGGGCCCGGGGCCAGCAGGGGGAACCTGAGCAGGGCTGCGTGCCGCTCAGCATTGTCCCGCGTGCCAAGTTTTGAATGCGTGCCGGGGGTTGCTGACCCCTGTACTAACGTGAGAAGCCTGGGTAACAAAATGGAGGCGCTGGAGCTACTGGTAGAGGAAATGAGACCAGATATTGTAGGGATAACTGAAATATGGTGGAATAGTAGTCATGACTGGTGTACCAGTATTGAAGGCTATGTGCTCTTTAGGAAAGATAGATATAAAGGCAAAGGTGGGGGAATGGCATTGTATGTCAATGAGGAGGTAGACTGCAGGGAAATTCAAAGTGATGGAATTAACAAGGCAGAATCAATCTGGGTAAAAATCATGTTAGGGAAAAAAGCTACTAAAGTTTCTCCTGGAATGGTGCTTGGAGTGTGTTACAGATCACCGGGTTCTGATCTAGACATAGGGACCTCTTTAAGACCTGTAAGGAAGTTAAAACTACTGGGAACTGTGTGATTATGGGAGACTTTAACTTCCCAGATATAGACTGGAGGACATGTGCTAGCAGTAATAAGAGGGCCCAGTCTTTCCTGGATGTGGTAGCTGATGAATTCCTTCTCCAAATGGTTACTGAACCAACGAGAGGGGATGCTATCTTAGATTTAGTACTGGTGAGTAGTGAGGACCTCATAGATGAACTGGTTGTAGGGGACAATTTAGGTTCAAGTGACCATGAGCTAATTCATTTCAAACTAATTGGAAGGATAAACAAAAATAAATCAGCAACCAGGATCTTTGACTTTAAAAAGGCTAACTTTAGAAAATTAAGGGAATTAGTTGGGGAAGTGGACTGGATAAAAGAACTCAGGAATGTAAATGTAGAAGAGGCTTGGAATTGCTTCAAATCAAAGTTGCAAGAACTATCTGAAGCCTACATTCTGAGGAAAGTGAAAAAATTCATAAGCAAGAGCTGTGGACCAAGCTGGATGTGTAAGCATCTCAGAAAGGCAATTAGGAGGAAGCACAGAGCCTACAAGGAGTGGAAAAGGGGAGAGATCAGCAAGGAAAGCTACCTTTTGGGGGTCAGAACATGTAGAGAGAGAGTGAGAAAGGCAAAAAGTCAAGCTGTGCTGGACCTTGCGAAGGGAATTAAAACCACTAGTGAAAGGTTCTTTAGCCATATAAATAGGAAGAAAACAAAGAAAGAAGTGGGACCGCTAAAAACTGAGGATGGGGTGGAGGTCAAGGATAATCTAGGCATGGCTTAATGTTTAAACAAGTACTTTGCATCTCTTTTCAATGAGTGTGAAGTTGAGCTGGGGGATAGAGGTAGGGAAGCTAATGGGAACGAGATCATGAATGCGGAAATTACCATACCTGAGGTAGAAGCCAAACTTGAGCTACTGTATGCGACTAAATCAGGAGGCCCGGACAATCTCCATCCGAGGATACTAAAGGAACTGGCTCATGAAATTGCCAGCCCTTTAACGAGGATTTTTAATGACTCTGTAAACTCGGGGGTTGTACCGTATGACTGGAGAATCACTAATGTAGTTCCTATTTTCAAGAAAGGGAATAAAAATGATCCCAGTAACTACAGGCCTGTTAGTTTGACCTCGGTAGTATGCAAGGTCTTGGAAAAAATTTTGAAGGAGAAAGTACTTAAGGCTATAGAGGATAACGGTAACTGTGATAAAATACAACATGGCTTTACAAAAGGGAGATCGTGCCAGACCAACTTGATCTCCTTTTTTGAAAGGATAACAGATTTTTTAGATAAAGGGAATGTGGTGGACCTAATTTACTTAGATTTCAGCAAGGCATTTGATACAGTTCCGCATAGGGAGTTATTAGTTAAGTTACAGAAGATGGGGATTAATATGAATCCATTAAGGTGGATAAGGAACTGGTTAAAAGGGAGACTACAGCGGGTCATACTGAAGGGTGAACTGTCAAGCTGGAGGGAGGTTACCAGTGGAGTCCCTCAGGGATCTGTCTTGGGACCGATCTTGTTCAACCTTTTTGTTACTGACCTTGGCACAAAAAGCGGGAATGTGCTAATAAAGTTTGTGGATGACACCAAGTTGGGAGGTATTGCCAATACAGAAAAGGATCGGAATACCATACATACCATACTGGATGACCTTGTAAACTGGAATATCAGGAATTGGATGAAATTTAATAATGGGAAGTGCAAAGTCATGCATTTAGGAACAAATAACAAGCATTTTTCCTATAAATTGGGGACGCATCAGTTGGAACGGACTGAAGAGGAGAAGGATCTGGGAGTACTGGTTGATCATAGGATGACTGTGAGCCGCCAATGTGATGTGGCCGTGAAAAAAGCTAATGCGGTTCTAGGATGTATCTGGAGAGATATTTCAAGTAGAGACAGGAAGGTGTTAGTGCGCTGTACAAGGCACTGGTGAGAGCATATCTGGAATATTGTGTGCAGTTCTGGTGCCCCATGTTTAAAAAGGATGAATTCAAATTGTAACAGGTGCAGAGAAGGGCTACAAGGATGGTCTATGGAGTGGAAAATCTGCCCTATGAGTGGAGACTCAAGAAGCTTGGCTTGTTTAGCCTAACCAAAAGAAGCCTGAGGGGGGATATGATTGCTCTCTATAAATATATCAGAGGGATTAACATCAGGGAGGGAGAGGAATTATTTGAGTACAGCACCAATGTGGACACCAGAACAAATGGTTATAAACTGTCCATCAAGAAATTTAGGCTTGAAATTAGACGCAAGTTTCTAACCATTAGAGGAGTAAAGTTCTGGAATACCCTTCAAAGGGGAGTTGTGGGGGCAAAAACCATAACTGCTTTCAAAACTGAGCTTGATAAACTTACGGAGGGGATGGTATGATTAGCCTATTTTGGAAATTGACTGATATTTGGCTACATGTGGTGGATTTACAAGTGGCCTAAGAGGGGAGAGTACGTGGGGTGGGTTCTGAGTTATTACAGAGAATTGTTTCTTGGGTAACTGGCTGTTGAGACTTGCCCACGTGCTCGGGGTTTAACTGATCGCCATATTTGGGGTCGGGAAGGAATTTTCCCCCAGGGCTGATTGGCCTGGGATCTGGGGGGTTTTCGCCTTCCTCTGTAGCATAGGGCATGGCTCACCTACTGGGTGAATTCTCTGTATCTTAGTCCTTAAATCATGATTTAAGGAGGTAAATAACTCAGTCATAGGTTGGTGGCCTATTGCTGGAGTGGGTGGGTGAGGTCTTGAGGCCTGCATTTTGCAGGAGGTCAGACTAGATGATCATACTGGTCCCTTCTGACCTTAAAGTCTGAGTCTATGAGCTGGCTATTAATGATTAGAAAAAAATTGTAAAGAAAATGGATTTTTAAAAACAATAGTTTTGTTTTATGTGGTTTGGTTAAGCTTCCATACCCTGTCAGGAAGCTGAAATTGGCTTCTAGAATTCTGACTGCCTCCAGTCCAGATTAATTAGGTAACGTAATGGAACACCCTGTTGTGCAGAACCATCCTCTGCTAGAGAATGTTGACAGGTACTCACTTTCTGTGATCTTCATGTGAATTTCTGCCTTAACAAAGAGTTCTCTGTTTTTTGGCTGCTGATTTTAAAAAAGGTCCACTCTACAAAAGATGGTTTCTATGATAAATATTTTGACATTATTTTTCCTGACTTGATTCCAAAGATGGGCAAAAGGTTGAAGCCAAACCTCCAGGTCACTCAAAACTCCTTTTCTTCCCTAAACAAATAAATGAACCACCCAACCCTTTCTGCCCCCCCCCCCGCACTCCCCTCTCAAGTAGAGTTTCACTAGCCCAAAATGACAGAAGAGCCAAAGAACTGATGAAATCTAATGTGGATCTTGCCAATCTATTTTATGTGTAAGGTATCTGGCACTATGATGATGTGTAGCAGTATTGCAAAACATTTAGATGGATAGTGGAAATACTGAGAATACCACCATATTTTCTAACCATGATCATCAAAAGGTCTAAAATAGGTGACACTGGTTAAAGTATTAGTGGCTCCCATTATCTTGTTTACACTGAAGTTCCCACCATTGTTGTAGGTGAATCAATGGTAAAAATGGTGATAAATGTTATGGAAAGTCTAGTACAGACAAGATTTAAGGCAATATTTTCTCTAGAGAGTTAAAGTATAATGAGAGTGGGCCTTATGACCCAGATATAATATTATCATTGTAGACTCTGCAGCTAGTTTTGTCAGGGTTCAGCTAGGTTATTGGAGATACAGATGGTTTTCAGTTAACTGGATTTTTTAAAGTCCTGGAAACTATGAAACACTGGAAATACATCATTGAGTTTTCTGACTGATGCAACTAATGAATTGCTAATTTGTTCTTTTGGAGAAAGCTTTCTGCCAGTCTTGGAAAGTAGTATCAGGCGGAGCCTGTGACATAACAGAAGGGAAGGAGCTCCAGGCACATGTATATGGCTCTAGGTGGCTCTGCTGGATTGCTTTACTCAGCAAGAAAAACATTAGTGTACACTGAATCAGACAAAACTGTCTTATGATGCACATTATAACTCCTCATATTTTTTGATTATAAAGGAGTGTGATGATGGCTTTCTGTTAGCACAAAATGCACCCAATAGTACCACTATTCTTGCTGGAGAGATCTGAGCACTAAAACATGCTTATTATGTAAGGCGGATATACAATGCAAGTGTAGTAAGTGAGGGTGAAACATTGATGGGTCCATGTTTGGAAAAATGTGCAAATGCTACATACGGATAAAAGGAGTCCCTGTTAGTTAAGTTCAAGTGTGGAAATAGCTTGTTCAGCTAATACTTGCAATATTAAGCAACTTATCTCTATTAGAAATGGCATTAAAGTACTTTGAGGGCTTAAGGTATTGATTTTCTTTTGACCTTTGTCCTTAAAAATTATTAGTGTAATTTTAAGATCACTTAGTGTTAGAATAAAGCATTCACTTATGATTTATAATTTTAATTTTGCTTTTTTAAGGACATAAACAATGCAGAGCTTGCTCTGTTTGAGTTGAATCGAGTAATTAGTCTGGAACCAGATCGCCCTGAAGTATTTGAACAGCGAGCAGAGGTGAGATTTTTTGTTGTAATGAATCAAAATAGTACATAAAAGTTCTGTTTAGATAGGAATATTTTGTAATACAGATAATGTAATATGATTGAGTCTCATTT
Organism: Pelusios castaneus; assembly: GCA_007922175.1. Taxonomy (NCBI): domain Eukaryota; kingdom Metazoa; phylum Chordata; order Testudines; family Pelomedusidae; genus Pelusios; species Pelusios castaneus. The sequence continues at coordinate 3,556,875 of ML685836.1, forward strand.
TTGAAGGGGTCAGGGCATGCTCCTTGCAATCCCTGGCTACCTCATGGGCAGAATGAGCAAATGCACCCACACAGGCAGTTGGCAAGGTGGCCACTATGAAAAGCTGCTACCTTTACCAAGTACTATAAGATGGCCTTTCTGTCATCTGCAAAAGCTCTATTTGGCAGGAAAGTGCAGCAGCAGGCACTAGCTGAGCTATAAATCTTTTAAAACTCCAGACTTGTTGGAGATGTTGAGCTGCAGAAAGGAAAATTTCTTACCAACAATTTCCTCTCTGCTATGACTCCCACAATTCTACCCATTCCAAGTGGTTTATATGAGAAAAGATCAGATACTGATTTGGGATTTTTACCAAGTGGCCATTTTTTGGTTCTCTGTACATAGTTGGTCTAGTTACCTTTGGAGTGTTTTGTTACTAATGTAGTTTATACAAGTTTTATGGCTTTGGAATAACTTATCTGGCAGCAGGCAGGAGTAGAGGAGACATGGCCAGAGCATATAGCACCAAGACTTTGGTTTGCTTCAGTGATCTCTGGAAAAGAGAGTACTGCCCAGCTGTCCAGAATTGTGGGAGATGCTGCTAAAAGAAGGAAGTCATCAGTAAAGCTTCCCATTCTTTTTGCAGCCCAGATATTAAGAAAATCAATGTCATGTTGCAGTGCATGATTATAGTGCACATACAATTTTTCCTGATAAGTTGTGATTCAGTTTTCATGCTACTTTTAGGTATGGTGGTTTTACAGTACTCTTTTAATTTGTATCTAGGGATGTAGATACTAGAGCTGGTCAAAAATAATTTCAATGGAACAGTTTTCTGTTGGAAAATACTATTTCGTTTAAAATCAAAACGTTGAATGTGTTAACTCTTAGACTATTTTGACAGATGTTTCAAAGTGAATTAAAATCAAAAGGGACTATTTCAGCTTTTTGTTTGGACATAGTTTTTGTAATATGTTGTATTGAGATTATTAAAATGAAAGTCTATTTCCAAGTAGTTTTTCATGAAATGTTTTGAGATTTTGACGTTGTCCTGAATCAGAAGAAAAATGAATGTCAAAATGCATTTATTAGAGTTGGTCAGAAAACCAGTTCTGGTAAATACAACAAATTTAAACTACATATATACTTGAGAACAAGATGAATTGTACAGGTATGAAAGTAAAAACATATTGAAAAATGAAAGAGTTCTCAGATTACTTAGCATACTCTGAGAGCTCAGCATACTCTTTCCAGTTTAATTGCTTACTTTGGATTTATAGATACTGTCCCCTCTGGGTCGAATTAGTGAGGCATTGGCTGATCTCACCAAAGCTATTCAGCTGCAGCCATCAGCACGACTCTACAGGCACAGAGGTACTCTTTACTTCATATCTGAGGTTAGTTTTTTGCCATTAGATGCTACTTTTAAGGAGGGGTGGGGAAGGATTCCTCCCTTTCCCATGGAAAACAGATCTTCAAATAGTTGTGGTCGACAAACAGTTCAATTGTCTTTTTAGAGTATTATGATCAGAGGAGGCCTTAAAATATTTCGTTTTCATGAACTACTCAGTGTAGATGAGCAAAGTGGAGCTACATTGTATAAAAAATGCAGACAGTCTATAATCTCATAATTACTTTTGTGCTTTCTAAAGGTTGTGGGAGTGCATAGAGAAATTTTCTTTGGTAGTGATAATCATAATTGCCCATGGAGATTATTGCTGGATACTCATTTTTAGAAAAGAGAAATATACAGAACTACAGCTCTCTACGTGTGTGTGAAAGAGAGCCACAGATCAGCAATATAAAACAATCTGTTATCCTTGCAACTGCTATAATCCTGTCATCTTGGTATGAAAATAAGTGTTATTTTGGCATTTTTAAGGGCAATTTCAGTTAGTTTAGATGGTGTTGCCTCAAAAATGATATGCACATTGAAGAGCTGATGGCCCAAAGAGATAATCTGAAGTCAGTTTATTCAAATGACTTCACTCAGCCTATTTTCAACCCATTTCTCCATTCACTTCATTCCATTCTTTTCTTGCAGCAGTTGATATGAAAGGAAAGATGGAAATAAATTGTGCTATGTATTCCTTTTAGTTTCCCATTCTGACATTTGACTATCTCTGCTCTTTAAATGGTGTTGGAACTGAATGCCTTCTGTTTTCCTTCTTAAGGAGGTCTGTTTTCTTCCTTCCTTCTAAAAAAGAGGCATTTTATATTAGCACTGTTGAGATCGAGTCAGGATATTATTATAAATCTAGAAATCCAGATCACTTCCCTGGAGCAAAATGTATGTATATAACCATAAAAGGAGCTGTATTCCTCTATCAGTTAGATCTAGCAATTTCTGAGTCATCTGAAAGTTATTTTTGTCCAACAGGACTATGCAACAGCCCATGAAGACTTTCAGCACTCCTTGGAACTGAACAAAAATCAGCCTATTGCAATGCTGTACAAAGGCTTGACCTTTTTCCATAGAGGGCTTCTGAAGGTAAATTTGGTTTTAAATATCCACTTTCAGAACAATGCCTTTAACGTAAATCACTTCTATAAAAATATTCTAATTATTGTAGAAATTCTGTAGGCGTTCTTATGCAGATTTTTCTCCTGCTTGAGAGAAATCATTGAAGGTGAACTGAACAGCAAAACCAAACATTTTTAGGCTCTGATAATGCCAGTGACACTTCTTCTTTCACTTACAAATATATCTGATGCATCCTACTGATATGCAGATATCAGATATTCTCTCTGGAACCCATGACATGTGGAATCTGCGATGTCAAATAGGGACAGTTTTTCAAAAGTGCTTGACACCTGGCAGCTGATGCTGACAATCTGTCCAGTCCAAAATTTCTTTCTATCAAATGCAAAAGAATGCCTAGACATATTGAAAAGGAAGGGGGCTGGAGAGGAAAGCAGTGATAGCTTCTTTACCCCATAGGTTACGAGAGAGTAAGCAAAGTCCCCTCCAGGCAGCCAGTTGGGAATCTTTACATGTGCATTTCATGCACATCAAACCTGAAACTTTCATGTATGCATTTGGGAAGGGAAAAGCCATATTCTCCCAAAGACTTGAAATGGAAGGCAAATAACTTCCTTTCCAACAAAATGGATTTTCTAAAAATCACATGATTTTTGGAGTCTGTCCCATGATTTTTGAATGTGTGAGGTTGGCAATAGTGGATCTGTTGCTGGAGTGGGGAGAGCTGCTGGTGCTGTCTTCTCAGGGTTGCTCCCTTCCCAGTCCATCTCCCAGCTGCTGCCTGTTTTCCCTCTACACTTCTTCCATTCCTGAACTGTGAGTCAAAAATCAGGAAAGAGAAGGTTACGGACCTTAAGTGGTCAGGCTGATTGTAAACCTGATCTGAAAGTAGCATAGTGGCCCTTGGTTATGAACCAGATCTCCAGCACAGTGCTGGCTTAAGAGAAGTGTTTTACCTACAGAATCACCCTCGCCTCTTCCTGTAGCATCCTTGTTATTATTGGTGCACTAATATCCTAACTCTGATCTGAACCCATCTTGATTAATTTGAGACTTGATGAGATTAGATCCTGCAGGGGATGCACGCTTGTAATTAGTTCAGTAACTGAATTCTTAACAAACTCAAACTAGAATGGGAGCATTGTAATTTGCCAGTTCTGTCGTTTATGTAGTCTCTAATTCAAAACACCTGTATTCATTAGTTTAGATTCCCACCCTTGCCTAAAGCCTTAAATTCTTCTGTGGGCTGAAGTTTAGCCTCTGTAATTTGTCATTTTACAAAGTATTAAACTAAGAAATATCAAGAGAATCCATTTGAGTTCTAGTTAATGACTTTTGAGTCTGAGGCTTAGGTTGATGGTGTCTGGACCAAGTAAAGTAATTTGTGCCCCAGCTGACATGGCTCTGCTAGTAAAACCTCAAGTGTAGATAACTCTTCTGCCAATGTAGCATTCCTTTTGGGCAATTGTTTTAAACTGTGATATCAGAAGAACTCCTTTGCCAGTCTAATAAGCTGTCTCTCCACAGGGGCAATTTACTGCTGTTATCTATGCTGGCAGGCCACTCTTAAATGTAGACAAGGCATTAATTCCCTCTGACGGGCTTTCATCAGGAATCTGTAGCCTCTTGAAGTTAGTGCAGTATATATCAGAACACTAAAAGGGGAAGAGCTGTGAAGTGAGTCTCTGTAGAAGTTGAACGGGTTGTTATGAAGGAGATGGGGTCTGTAGGAAGAAAGGATGGCCTTGTAGGCACTGGACTGAATCTCAAGAGAAGAGAGTTCTATCCCTTGCTACGTGTGGTATTGGGAGAGTTGCTTACATCATAGCTTGTTCTAGCCATAAAAAGGGTGATAGCATTTTTAGTTGTGTGATTTATAGTATGAACAGCTATTGTAATATTTTATTTGTACTCTTTTGGATTTTTAATGTATACCGTCTTCTTTGGAAGGTTTAAATGTCTTGCATAACAGCATAAAATCCTTAATAATTATTGTAAGTAATTATTACTTTGAATTTAAAGTTCTTGAATTTAACATTAATTTAAAAAGTTGTAATTAATGACAGCTAATTATGAGGTCTACTTTTGTTTTATATAGGAAGCTATTGAATCATTCAAAGAAGCCCTGAAGCAGAAAGCTGACTTTATAGATGCATATAAGAGTCTGGGACAGGCTTATAGGTAAGCACATTTATAAGTGTCTTTTTAATATCACTGGCTTAAAACCTCTAACACACTTTCAGCACTACATATCAAAATAAAATAAATGACACGGTAGTGACTGGTCTTTAATCATAGATTTCTTTTTCTATATTTTGATGTTTTATTGTTATCAATAGCATGGACTTCAGGATTGAACTCGGTATGAATAAAAGACAAAGAAGTTTTCGTATAAAAGGGAAATTTAACAGGTCTCTTAAGCTGTATCTACATGGCAGTTAGAGTTGTGTTTGCAGCGTGGGTAGCTATACCGTTGCAACTTTAATCTTTGGCTGATCTTTGGCTTCTACCAATACCACAGAGAAAAGTGATATTGTATGAAAGTGGTAGTAAAACTTATGAACTACACCTGAATATTTTACTCTATAGTAAGAACTTACTAGCATCATAATACATAGACACCAGTGAGTAATTTTTGCACATTTAAGTTTTGACTTAATTATATAGCACCACAAGTGTGATAGATGCTATATAAATTAATATAAAGCTGAGTCTCTGCCCTTAAGTGCTTGCAGCCTAAATACTTACACTAAATTGGGAATTAGTTATTTTTTTATTTAACCAACCTGTTGTTTTTACTTTAAATATCAACTGAATTATTTTTAACTTTATTCAGCACTTGGATCACTATGGATCACTTTTTAGTTTTGCTTTTAATAATTATAATAATTATACTGAAATGCCAAGAAGAGAACTTGACTTTGCTTATTAAGGCTTTGAATAGATTGATATGTCTTTAAAGGTGATCTGCAGATAAAAACTAGGTATGAAAGCAGTTGTGGATAGTTTATATATTTAAAAAACTTAATAATAAATAAACCAGTTATCACCTGACTACAATGCCTGTTTGTTGTATTCCTTCTCTTCCCACAACCCTCTGTCCTTAGTCAGTTTTTTTATTCATATCTTATACCTTTAAGTTTGGAAAGCATCTATATTATATCATTGGTGCTACTGCAATATAAATTGTTGCCCATGTAATCTTCATTTGGCTTTATGGGCATATGCATTAAAATATAGTCTTGAATAACATGTTCATATATTATTTTTTTTCTATAAGATTCCTGCCTCATTTTGTGCACATGGTGGACAGTATTGCCAACTCCAATGGTTCAAAAATCTTGAGTCAGCCCCTCCAAAATGATACGATTATTTTTTAAAGATTATGATATGATTTTGATCTGTCATTTTTGGACTCATCCTGCTAGTTTGTGGGTGTGACAATTAGCATTGTCAGCTCTCCATGATTTGGGTAAAGTAATTTTGGCCATCACTACAGTAGCTGTTACTGGCTGCCTGATGGTGCAGAGCTTCCAGCATCTTCCTAACCTCAAAATTCTAATTGATTGTCTCCTCACCCCTGCCCAGCAATCAGTTATGCAACCCCATCAACCCTTACATCAATTCTTCCATCTCTCACCTCACTTATCTGCTGCTTCTGCAGCTTCATGAATTCTTCAGTGCCTGGAGTGGGAGCAGTTCCAAGGTCCTTCACCCCCCCCTTTCCCTTCCCAATCCTTGTGTTGCAGGGATAGAAAGGGGGAAGAGGCAGAAGCAGAGGGCAGATTAATCCATGGTTCACAGTGGGGAGGAGAAAACAGAGCAGTCTTGTTCTGCTGGGCTTAGTGTTCCTTCCAATGAGAATGGTGTCAACTGCTCCTTCCTTCTCATTACTTCTGAATGGAGCAGAGAAGAATCGGTCTGCTCCCTATCGCGGTTTCCCAGAAGGTAGGCAGTCAGTAAGGGGGAAGAAGGGGTTTTTGCACCAAGCAGGGTTGAAATTCAGGAGGGAGATGGATCATTGTGGGACTAGTTCCACTCCTTGCAAAAATCGTGTTACATGTGAGGAAACTGCAAGAGTTGATGACACTGGAGTATTTAACATTTTATAGCCCTTTAAATGTTCGTAACACAGGTCTCATTGACTTTATTTACATTTGTTAATGCTTAACATTTCTACAGATCACATCCTAGGGCCTCAAGGTGGGGACCCAGAAAATGAGAACACAGTTAGTGGCCACATGTGAAAAGTTTGGTGTAAGTGATATCTTCAGCATCACATTGGAACTATGTGGCAGAGTAGGGATAGAAAGCAGTTTTCCAGGGTGGCCTTCATCTGTCTTCATTATGAGATGCTTCTTTCTCTTCCTACAGCCCACTGTCTCATTCATTACATATTTTCCAACTTCTACATAAAATGTGGCAAGGGTCCTATAGAAAAAAGCCTCCATCACTGTGTGTACTCTTGCTTCATTCCTGACTATCATCCATCCTGTGCATTGAATAAAAAAGGCAGTGGTCTTGCAGGGAAAAAAAGTGTGATTATCATGCAATTAAAGACTGTATGTGCAAGGGGCCGAATTAAGAATTGCACAAGCAACCTTATAATATGATTTGGGGGGGGGGGGAAATTGCCCGTTAAGGTTATGTAGTAAATGTCTCAAATTAGACAAGGTAGGGTGATTTTTCAGCACATTAAATTCAAACTTACCCCCTGTTGTCTTTCTTGCCAAGCACAGGCCCAATGTATAACATAATATCATGCACTTCCCTGGTAACATCATACCCATCTTGGCTGAGTGCTGAAGCCTGCCTGTAAGGCAAGTCTTGTTTTATTTTCCCCAACAGTGCATGTATAAATCTGTCATCCATTAAGATACTTTTCAAGAAGTTAATATCTTGTAACCTGTTTGTTCTTTTGGAGGTTTTTCAGCACCAGTATTACTTTCTTTTCTAATATAGGCTGGCTCCATCAATGGGGGTTTTTGTAATAGTTAACAGAATGGATGTTAGCTGAACAGGAGCTGGCAGTCATGGATATAGGGAAGTGTTATTTCATTTCTTATTCAGGTCTGCTAATTTAAAGTTTAGCAAATATTAGAAACATGGCAAAAAGCCTTTCTTGAGTCATTTGGAAAATAAAACTTTATTTGCCAATGTTTCTCAAACATTATTTGTAGATCACCTTTTAAGCTAAAGATGGGATCTTAAGCTACAGATCGATTCAAATTCATAGAATTTTTTAAAGGCCAGAAGAGGTTCATTGTGATCTGACTGCCTACATAACACAAGGTTTAGAATATCACCCAGTAATTCCTGCATCAAGTTCAATAACTTGTGGTTGAAATAGAATATATCTTTTATTCAGATTGTCTGGAAAGATTTGCTTTCGAAAAGGCTTTTGAATATGAACATCATATTTTAAAAGCTGGTTCATTAACAGATTAAACCATTTCTTCTGCTTGGTAACTTCATTTGCTTTGATTCTATATTTATGATGATGTTACCTTCAATGTCTATGGTTGATTGAACCTCATTCACTATATTAAACTTGGATATTGTAAAGGAATATGAGAATTTTTGCATTACATGCTAGCTTAATCAAAAGGATATTAAGTTAATTTTATTTCTGAAACTATATCGTATTTTATTGGCTGTATCTACTCCTGAAATGGATCATTATGTTTAGAATTCTTTAATGTGACCACTAACAGAAAATTGCCCCCCCTCTCCCCGCTTGCATGCACTGGCACAATTCAGTGTTTTTGAAGTGGCAGTTAATGAGAGACATACAGCTTACTTGCTAGTCTAAATCCATCCCTATATATAAATAATTTTCTTTAGGTATCAGCTGGACTTCAGTTGTATCTTAACGGCTAGGAGACTTTCATTCTTGTTGATTCTGAGGAAATAGTCAGAGGAAAATCAAAAGAGTTTCATAGATCAGGTCTTCACTGACAGTGGCAAATCCCCCACCATCTGTGAAGACCGGCTCAGTCGATCAGGAAGTCGATCCCTGAAGCCCACCTCCTCAAATGTAGTAGCGCTGAGTCAATGGGAGGCCATTTCCTGTTGACTCGGTGCACTGAAGAGACCGCAGTAAGTAGGTGTGACGCAGTTGAAGGAAGATACGCAAGTTGTTTAAAATAACTTGGATATCTCCCTTCAACTGCCATCAAAATCCCCCCGCAGTCGAGATCAGGAGAGAGCCATAGTTCATGCCCACAGAGAATTGTGTGAATCCAGGGTCTCATGGGATTCTGTATCTAAGAGTAATTTATTTTAAGTGAAGAATTATGAACAGTAGTTTGTCATTTTTTTAAGAAGTTGCAGAACTCCTACCATAGTCAAAGAAATTTTCCCTGCTTGTGATTTAAAAAAAACAAACAAACAAAAAGAAAATTCAAGAGCCTTAGCTATAGCATATCTTTTCTTTATATTTTTCTTTGGACTGCATTAAGACTGTTTGGTAAAAAGGTAGGTTTTTATGTTCTCCATTGCTTTTTATGTTCTCACTTACAACTTTATGAAATTACCCAGGGAACTAGGTAACTTTGATGCTGCCACAGAGAGCTTTCAGAAGGCTTTGTTGCTAAATCAAAATCATGTCCAGACATTACAACTCAGAGGAATGATGCTTTACCATCATGGTAGCCTAGAGGAGGCACTGAAGAATTTTAAGGTAAGCATAGGTAGACCTTAAAAATGCATACTAAATTAAAGATTGATAATTTTTAATTAAACTCATCAGAATTAAAATGAAATACAAGAATGTTATGATTCACATTTTGAATGTGAATGAATGTTTGTATTGCAACTAAATTACAGTTCTATATACAGTCTCTTTTTTTAAGCATGATTTGTAGCCTTACAATTAATGAATGATGATCCAGTTCAGGCATGGGAGGGAACTGAGACATTTTTCCTCAGAATCCCCAGTTTTTAATACCAGACTCTAACTAGTATTTTATAAGGTTTTGAAATGCTCAGATTGGTCTTACTTACTAATACTTTGTCAGAAGTGGAGCCCAAAGTTCTAAAATTCTATAAGGATTGGAGGCCTGTTCTCATAAAACAAGTGGCCAGTGGTATAATCTCTAGGCTCAGAAAAGCATCTGATCTTTGGAATGCTTATCTGAATCTTTTCAGCTTTTCCCATCATTAAACAATAACATCTAATACTTTGTGTAAAGTGATCCATCTGAAATTGCCTGCGAAGGAGGTAGGTTATATTCTAGTCTTGCAGATCCAGAAAGTAAGGCACAGATATTAAATGATTTGCCCAAAGTCACACAGTGAGTCATTGGCAGCGCAAGGAACAGAGCCAAGTCTAAGAAATCCCTAATTCCCTATCTTAAAATGCACACTTCTGTTTTTGCCTATTTAGAAAAGTATATTTCTTTACGTAGATTACCATGGTTCCCTATTTTGTGACTCAATTTGTAGATCTTGTTTTAGATAAAAAACAGCTTAAGTTTAAAGAATAACAAGTGTGTGAAAAGTTGCAGATAATCAATGAGTGTTTAATATATCCATATAGTCAGAGAATTTTATTTTGGGGTACCAAATTCTAAAGTATACAGTTACTTAGCATTATGATAAAAATATCGTGATATAGTACAGAATTGACTGTAAGGTAATAGTGTAGTGCCTGAGTTTCAGAGCTTTGATGCTTGGTAGAACAGAAGAACTGATGGTGTAAAGCTGCATCGTAAGAATTAATTTAAGGTCTTTCTTACTTTGAGGGTCTCTTTGAACTAGGAAATGATCTATTACTGATGTTAACAGCAGGTTTCTTCTAGTCTCGCTTATCTGGTGTTGAAAACTATTTACTGCTAGCATAGGTTCAACAAAATCATTTGGATACCAAAAGTGTGATCAAGAACAAGTTTCACCAGTGCGGTCATGTTTTGTGTAATGGAGCTGGAAATATTGTCCCCATCTTAGCTAGCAATTAATTAAATTGTTTTTAACATCAGTTGAAGAGAAGTCATTGAGAAAACAGTTACTGACAACCTTTGGAAGTAAAAGGTCATTCCTTGGTGTCATCCGTGTGAATAAAGAGCTTAGTAATGTATATTAGGCTCTTCCAAGAAACCCATGTTAATTTTTTTATTTATTGCCTTGTTTCTTCAATCTTCTAGAGATGTCTTCAACTAGAGCCATATAATGAAGTATGCCAGTATATGAAAGGTCTCAGTCATGTTGCAATGGGGCAGTTTTATGAAGGCATAAAAGCTCAGACTAAAGTTATGTTAAATGATCCGCTACCAGGCCAGAAGGCTAGCCCAGAGTACCTAAAAGTAAAATACCTCCGAGGTAAGTTGCAGTTGGGGGGAGAAAAAATCTTTTGATATGGGATTAAAATTGCTCAAGTATAAGAGTCATTTATGGAAAACTATTTTTAAGTAAGCTCTTTTTATTCACTGACTGCTGTGTTGAACGAGCTGTCTTCAGAGGCGTCTTGGTGCTTTTTTTGTTCAGAGATAAAACCCAGAACTAAAAGTCAAATGAGTCTTGGTTTAGTAGTAAAAATAACTATAGTACCACTTAACTGGCCTAGACATTTAACAATATAGCTAGCATCAAGTTAAATATTGGTTAATTTAGTAAAGTACTGATCTTAAATAACTAATAAGAATGTATAATATTTTAAATTCTTCTTTTGGGTTAAATAACTGTTGACTGAGAACAGGAAAAACACTTATTTGAATTGATTTTCTTTTCCTCTGCAGAATATTCTCGATATTTGCATGCACATCTTGATACACCTCTTGCAGAGTATAATGTAGATACAGATCTTCCTGGAAACTTTAAGGATCACTGGGCCAAAAATCTTCCTTTTCTAATAGAAGACTATGAAGAGCAGCCAGGATTGCAGCCACATATAAAGTGAGAGGTTTTTAAACAGACTATTTAGAGCATTCCTGGTAGGATTTTTTTCAGAAAGTGGCACCTGAGGGTGTTAGTTTATCACAAGTGTTTAATACTGCCTGAAGCCCACAGAAAATGTTGGAAACATTCTAACTTCAGAGGGCCTGCAAGTGCATGATTTAGCTCAGTAAAAAAGAGGTGGAATCAGAATGTGGTCAAAATGAGCTCCTCTAGTCCCACTGTATGTTCCATGCAATTCTTCAAAGATACATCAGGTTACACAGCCATGTTAACTGTTCTGTTCTTTAAATTACATTGTCTTGAAACTAGATTAGTAATTAGACTATAGATGACTTTAGTTCTAGAGACACTCAGGATAGATTACCATCTGGACATCCAGCCTTAGCGTAGCAACCTCAACTTGGCACTTCCTTAATGATGAGTATTTAAAAAAAATTTGAGTGTAATTTCAGTTTCTCTGACATTAGGTATATTAACTGTAATTCTTACTTAATGAAATTGTGTTTTATCATAATTTATATAACATTCCACCTCTAGAATGGTGGTAATCAGCCATTGAAACAAAGATTAGGATTTAAAAATGTAACTATCAGGGAAATAAAACTTTTCCCCACATGAAATTTTCTTTCTCTGCAAACTAATCTTTAGTTTTTAGGTTCATTTCACACAACAGGGCTTTAGAAACGTATGTATGGGTTTAAATCTGCATTTTTTTTGCGTGTAAAATGTGTACTGACTTCAGTGGGGATTTTAGAGATGGAATCACCGAATCATACCAGTCGTGTGTTATTCCTCATGTTTTCTTCAATGCCATAGCTCTGATCCCTATGAAATTTAGAACTAGTCATACATTGAAGAGATGACTCACTATAAAGCCTTGCTGTTTTAGATATCTGTGGGAAGTTACTTACTAAGTCTGGGGGTGAAATATTGTCCCTGTTGAAATGACTGAGTTTTGCTATTGACTTTCTTGGGGTCAGAATTTCACCCAGATTTTTTTTTGTTTGTTTTGGGGTTTTTTTTTTTTTTTTTTTGGTAAGTGTAACTACAACATGTGTGGTTTTGGTATTGCTTTTAATTCTTTTTTGGGCTTGTGTTATTGACCACCACGAATGTGATTGTTTTAAGCTTTTTTCAGGAGCAATCTTAGCAAGTGAGGTTAATATTTACGTTATGACTTTTTTTCTTCAAGGGATGTGCTGCTTCAGAATTTTGACAGCTATAAGTCTGAAGTGCAAGAACTTGTATGTGTGGCTGATCGTCTGGGTTCACTGATGCAATATGAGACACCGGGATTTCTTCCAAATAAGAGAATACACAGAGGTATGTTGGGAACTCTCCATACTGGAATGGAAATAAAAAACGCTGTTGCTTGCTCTGATAGCACTTTGAGACTTATGGCTGATCTACATTTGGTAATCTCTCAGGGGTGTGCAAAATCCACAACTCTGAAGGACATAGCAATGCTAACTGGTGTAGACAGCATTAAGTTGACTAAAAATTCTTCCATAAACCTAGCTGCCGTCTGTAGAAGAAAGGGATCATCTCAGAATGCAGCAGCTATGCTGCTGTAGTGGTTTAAATGTAGCCATATACTTAAACCGTTGTGCAATTGTAAAACTTTTTTCTTTATATTTCCATTCATCTGAAATGTGTAGATGTAAAATTTACAAATAACCACATTTTATATATTAATGTGTACATCTTTTCTGAGGCATCATGGTCTAGCATGGACTGAAAGCCATGGACTATTTAGTCTTAATACCAGCATTAACACTACCTGCTTCTCTCCCTTGAACAGGTCACTTAACATGGCTGCTTCAGTTCCTCCCCTGTAAAATGGAGAGTCTTTGAGTGGGCTAATTGGTTCTGTTTATTCTTTGTTGTTCAGCAATGGGGCTGGCTGCATTAGAAGTAATGCAAGCTGTGCAGCGGACGTGGGCAAACTCGAAAGTTCGAATGAATGGGAAAACCAGACTGATGCAGTGGAGAGATATGTTTGACATTGCTGTGAAATGGCGAAGGTAACGCTTAAAAGAAGAGTTACTAAACCTTACCTTGCAATTCTGATGCAAGTTCCTGTTAGAGAGTGGAATCTGAGAGACTGAACAGCTTCAGGTTTTGTATTAGATGTACTAAAGAATCTTAGCCCCTGCTGCTTTAACTGCTTCCTCATTTATGGGGTCATCTACTGTGCAGTGTTTGCAGGGATTTTCATAAAGGGACATTTTAACAACTCTTCCTCCACAGGTCGAACCCCATGGTCTGCAGTTGGCAGGGATTAGAAGCGCTGCACTTTTTCAAAAGATCAATTTGAAGAGCTAAAATCAATGTGTTTAAAGGAGACGGGGTACAGGAATACAAATTCAACTAGCAAAATAGAAGTCGATCTTTGTAAAATAGTTTAGATTTTCTTCACATGAAGCAGACTCTTGGCATTGTATTTTTTTTTCCCATCAGTTATTCCATTTGCAGAGGAAAGTTCATTAAATAGCATAAACACTAATGAGTTACCTATAAGAATCAAAAGGAATTGGTATCCTCAGCATGCCTTTTATAAAAAAATTTCTGGGCTTGTCCCCTGAACTTTATAAGGAAGAATAAGTTGGTAATTTGTGATGAGTAGTGAGGCTACTACTGTTATTAAAATTGGGGGAAAAAATGTATACACTACATCTATTGAGTTATTTACAGAAATCTTAGATATTGTGCAGTTTCCTCCAACGCATTGTGCCTCCCTGGGAATTGCAATTCAGCTAGTTCTATATTGTTTCAAATGCAGTCCAATTGATGATCAAAAGTTTCTGAGAAATGGACAAGGCATGATAATTAGCACCCTTAGTCACCATCTCAGCATTGATATAAATGAGAATCAAACCATTTAATTCTTCTTTGAATGATTGGCCACATGGATTTCATTCTTAGCACATATGCATGTGAGATCAGATTCTTTTAGTGCATAGTATCTTTACTGTACATGGCTTCACACCCCCAAAACTGACACAAGAGAGCCCAACCCCATCCCTCAGTTTCTTCTTACTGCTTGTGGCAGCAAGATGAAACCCTTGTAATATCCACTTTCTGCTCTGTTCATTGCTAGTGTTAATTGGGATTATAGTTAATAAAATGCTTGTGGATTTTTTTTTTTTAAATGCTGTTAGGTAGTCCACCTAGATTAGATACCCCCATACCCAGTTAGAGGGTTGTTAGCAACATGGCAGAAGCCAAATAATCAGAATTCAATGCCTATCCCTTGTGTGATAGCTATGAATGATGAGTACTCCCACTACCTATTCTGCCTGGGAGAGGAACACATCCCTGAGTGGTGTTCTGTATGTTGCTCCTTCTGTACATGCACTTAGAGTTAGCAGTCTGCCGGAAGCTGTTCCTCCTTTAGAAATTGATGCAAGCCTTCTCAAACTCAGAGAGAGGAAGGTTACAGCCTGGCTTTAGACATCTGGCCTCCACTGGTGCCCTGATGAGCTGAGATTCCAATCCAATTTTTTGGGCCACATCTACTCAAAGACCTGGTTTTATTCTCTGGGTAAGGACAGGGTCACCCTCAAACCTAATCCTGAGTTCCTGCCAAAATTGTTTTGGAATTCCATATGACCCAATCCATTCACCTCCCTGGTTCTTTCCCCCAAGGCTTACTTACTCCTGGGGAAAATTAAACTTCATTCTCATAACGTAGTAAGAGCAATGTCCTCCTACATTGACAGGAACACATATAGACTGTTGGTGGCCTGGGCAGACAGGGCTAGAGGTCAGGAAATATCCTCTTATATGGTCTGATTCGGTCTCCAGCTGTGTAATAACATGAAATGAGTTAGCCAGGTTAAATCCACCTAGCCACAGTAAAGCTCATTCCACTAGATCTTAAACAGTCCCTGCTGCATTTTTTGGAGAATGTCCCTTTCTTTAAAATCTGTAGGGCAGAAATATGGAGCTTGGTACACATCTTTATAAAACACTATTCTTTGGTAGAGGCTTCCAGATTAGATACCTGTTTTAATAGGACTCTCATGCAATCATTGTTGAAGTAGTACTCCTGCTACCCACTTCTAAGCAAATACACAATTGCTTATTTGTCAGCATGGATTCTGCACTTTGACAATTGTTCAAAGACGAGAGAACGGTTACTTACACCGCAGTTATTGGTTCTTTGAAATGTGCTGTCCATGTGGATTCCACAGCCTGCTTTACTTCCCTGACTACAACCGAGTCTGGCAAACAGCTAAGGGACGGGGGAGGGGGTATGTGAGGACATCTAGGCCACTGACATGATCTCATGTGCGCATGGACCAAAAGCTGGAAGTCATGTTGACAACACATCTTGAAGAATCACAGTTACTATAGGTTTGTGACTGTTCTTTATATACCATAGTATTATCTAGAAGTGCTATACTCCATACAGACATGAAGTAAAAGACACTACCTGCCTCTGAGAGGTTATTGTCTTAAAGACAAGATATAACGTGGGTGAAACAAGTGAGAGAGGGGTGAAGTAGTAACAATAAAATGAAAAGTTTTATCCTAGACTGGCTGCCTGCACAATTATGAGGCGTAACAAGCTAATCAGTAGCAGTGATCTGTTACTATTCTTAAAGGTAAATCTACCTCAAACACTATATGACGCACGCTCTTGGGGCCATATTGAGGAAGCTTGCCCAGCCACCACCTGTGCTGCACCTGTACTTTGGATAAATAGAGAACTTGGCCCTTGAACTAGGGGACTCCTTTTAGCAGCCCTACATGAGAAAAGATAGGGAAGAGAATAATCATTACCATCTGTTACTCATGAGAAGTGGTTCTGAGACAGCAGAGAAGGGTACAAGTTGCTGGGATAGGGCATGTGTTTAAACTTTTCTGTGGGTTCATTTTTTCCTGAAAATATTCTTGCATCAGGGATATTAGATAGTTTAAAAAAGAGAGACGAAAGATTGCAGGATACATTGCCGCTATATACTCAGCTAGGAAAGCGTTAACAAGAGCTAGCAAGGAGTTAACTAATATCTAACTACATCAGTGAAAATTTTATGAAGTGCTTTTTTTCCTCTTCAAGAAGCAGATACATGTTTCAGTGAAATAAATGAATTCAGCAACTTGTTTTATGAGCTCTGAATTCAAGTTTTGCTGAAAGGCTTTGACACATGAACCAGCTTCTCAGAACCACAGGTATCAGACAGCAGCACAGGTTGACAGTTACATTTTAAGATTAAGCTTCAGAAATTTTCACAACTGTCATTTTTCTTGATTTTTAAAATGTGACCTGGAATTAGCACAATTAGCTGCACCAATTTTTAATAGGGTCTTTCTTTGTAGGATAGCTGATCCAGACCAGCCCGTGCTTTGGTTAGACCAAATGCCAGCTCGAAGTCTTAGTAGAGGCTTTAATAACCACATCAATCTAATCAGGTACGAAGTTTTTGTCTAATCTTGTTTGCAGTAGGAATTGTGCCAAAACACATAGTCTGTTCATAAACCATTATAGCTGTGTATATACTATGTATTGTCTAACATTTTGACTGTTTTTCTTCTATTAGAGCTCTTGTTTATTTTTCCACTCATTAAAAACAGATTATCATTTCTCATGTGATTGATTTCCCCCCCCCCTCCCCTTTACCTGAACCTTAATGTTCTATATTTTTTTATTTTGGGGATCAATAAATAAGTCCCAAAAGATAACTTTCCATTCTAATTTTTATTCCCAAATTAAAATACCTGCTTCATATACCGAAGGTTAAAGCCATTGTGGTTGATGTATTTTCTATAAACGCTTTCTCAGAAGGCAATACTGCCAGTTGTAATGACACAGTACTAGGCAGTCTGCATTTTTCTACTTTGTAACCATCATTTGTTAGTAATATTTAGAGTGTTTCATTACGGAAAGGAAAAGCCACAGGTGTTAAAATTCCTAAGATGCTGAAAGTTAACAATGCAATATCAGAAAAAGTTTCAAACTTCCAAGATTCAGAATCATTGTTGTACGTCCCCTCTTCTTCATACCATAAGACAAGATTCTGTATAGCAAGCATTACAGCTCCACCTACCGTGAAGCAATGGGGAAAAGAGAGATGCATGTGGCAAAATCACTGTCAATCATGGGTGGACAGCGTGTGTGTGTGTGTGTGTGTGTGTGTGCGCGCATGCACACAGATATGTAGCCAGGCTCAATCTTCCTTTATGGGAAGCAGTGTCCTTGTTTGTCCTGCTACTTTTATTTCTAGCCCTTTTTCTCAGTGTTTCTTAAAAAGAAAAAATGAGGAGAAAAAGATCTTTCTAAAAATACTTTACAGAAAGAATCACTGATGTTGACAGGTCCCAGTACGTAGGATGATAGTGGGTTCTCTCTCTCTCAGCAACTCCTGCCATTTCCCCATTCCACAGAATGGAGCCCAGCAGGCTGATGTTTTCTCTGGGGTATGTGTAAGTGCAGGTTTGGCTGAAGCTCTGATGCTGGCCTTATAAGGTCAGATATATTAGCTTTTTCCAGCTCTTCAGGGACAATATTATGTTCAGACTTTGTGTTTTCCTCCTCCAAGTTTAAATTCTGCATCCTGGGACCCTTCTCTTGACTTTTGCTTTCCCCTTCTCTCTCTTCCATCAAAGGTGCAGCAGAATCCAAAGACTCTTCATTCTTAAAGTGTGAAGGGAAATCTCTACCTCGGTCCATAACTCATTACCTGTTTTTTCCCCAGTATGGGAGTTCAAGGGAGAACTTCCAGCTTTGGCTTGTGTCATCAGCAGAAACATGAGAACTCGAAGGAATGCCCTAATCTTGCTAGGGTTAACAACAGTGAAGGAGGAGAGCCTAGTTTACAAAGGCATTTCTCTACCCCTGACTTCCAGTTCAGAAGCCCTGCTTGTTTCTCTGTAGTCTAAGTATCTTGTATGCCTTTCTATCATTGGAAAATACCAGCAATTCTATAGCTTGATGTTCTAACAAGCCTAGTGATTCCCTATGAGATATATAGGTATACTTAGTACTGAAATGGGTTACTGTATCTTAATAGAGTGTAGGACCAGACTGAATCAATTTCTGGCCTGGGCTCCTGGGTTCTGTACCATCACTTGAATAATACTGGTAAGTGCTTCAGGCAGAATAGTGTACTTCTGAGACAAAGGTGAATAGATGGTGTGTTCAAGCTTGCTTGCTCTGGAACCTATACAAGACTGCTGGGAAGCAAGAGGTGAGCCAGAATTACCTTTTTTCCCCCCTCACTTTGACATTCAGGATACAGGTACATCATGTTTTCCTAAGAGTAGGAAAAAGGGTTTGGAAACTTGTTACCTCTATTCACCTGATTCCCTTGCATATTTAGAAAGATCAGGTCAGATAGTGCTCAGCCTACTCACACAGGATCCCTTTCGTCCATACTGTCCCCTCTTGTTTCTTTATACAAGAGTCCTTTATACAAGAGTGCCTATCAAGTAGAGGGAATTGAGGCAACAACAATTAACTTTTGAGCCAGGAGCTGATGTTTTGCCTTATTCATTATCACTTCTCACTGACTAGATCCAGCATCCCAGTGGGCTGACTTTGACATCCAAGTTCTCCCATCCATTACTGAAGGAAAGCCTGTTTCCTTCCTTATTTGTACCTCTTCATACTTCCGCCTGTTGTACAGAGAGCTTTTGTGTAGGATGGATAAGATGGGACGTATAACAAGGGCAAATAGTAACAGTAATTGTTTATCATTCTCTTTCCCTTTCTTTTGTAACACACACACTTGTGTAATCTAATTCTATTCAGTGTTTATTTCCATTGAGGTAAATGAAAATCAGAGGGACTGCATGAGGAGTAAGTAACGTGAGTTAAGGTGTCAGAATAAAGCCCTGAATAATTATAGAAAGGAGATAGAGACTGGCTATATGCATATCTCCTGTGATTGACAGTGGTTTTAGCCTCCGGGTTTATGTAGTTATAACATTTGCTATATAAAATCTTGTTTTATAGACTGGAGAAGATGAAGGATTTCTACAAATGAAATAATGGTATGTAATTTTCCCTTTCAAGGCATTAAATATGGCTACAATTCTGACAGGCTTCTTTTGAGAGTTACAGATTCATTCCTAATGTTCAAGGAAAAAGCATCCAGTCAGCTATTTGTTTACAATCATAGCATAGCTTGTAAACCGCTGATTAGATATATAATTTCCTGTAAGAGCAATAGAGTGCAGTATTTAAATAGCAACTGGAAATGGAAATGTTCTTGAAAATGTCCTGGAGGTTAAAACCTCCAGTGTATTTCTGTATAGAAACATGTCTTAAAATTATTGCACTCTACTCATGCCCTGTCTCCCCTTTTTAAGGGGAATACTTGATATTTTGCAGGGTCCTTAAGATGCACTGAATTGTGATTCAGAGAGGGAGTATCACCACAGAAGTCTTTAATTTTTTTTTAATGGTTGCAATCCTGTGTGTGTGATTTAGGGACAATTAATACAAACACATTCATGAGAAGAGGATACTTAGGTTTTTTTTGAACAGTTACAGTATTACAATCATGTACCAGTGCTCAAAGTAAAAATAAGGATTGTCAGTTCCTGCGTTCATCTTTATAGATTAGCACAAAAAGTTTTCTACCAGGATAAATAGGTTGTATACAAAAAATTATTTCTAATTCCAAATTGGTAATTGCAGTATTGATTTTTTTTTTAACTGTACCCAAGAGCACTGGTGGTAGTGGGGAAGCACCCATGCAGAATAAGTTGATGAAAAGCAGCAAGAGCAATGAGACCTTGAAGATTCTTCAGGTCTCCTAATGAAAATGAATGAGTAACTTATTTATTCAGATGAACCTCTTGTTTAAGTTTTCATTACTCTTCTGTGCACTGTGGATAGAAATCTTATATCATGCGTTTGTGAATAGCCTGTTAGTTATAAAGCAGACTAACTATCCTATTAGACATTTTATAAGTATTTTTTATTTATCTTTTATCTACAGGGGACAGGTCATTAACATGAGGTACCTGGAATATTTTGAGAAAATACTTCATTTTATCAAAGACAGGATCCTTGTTTATCATGGGTAAATGGTTTGTTTATTTTCCTTCCCCTTCAATATCAGTTGAAACTTGTATTATATTTTCTTAACATTGCAGTACCAGCCACAACTATGCTTGCTTATCAATGGGGGAAGCCCACTAATTGCTATATGAAAGAAAACAAAATAGTCTTCTCTTTTTACATCTGAATGATGATAGCAATTAATTTGTAAGAGCACTAGTACCTACCGTTCTGGTCTGTATCAGACAAGGATGGATTTTGCCTCTGCCTTACAATGGAGGGTGTGTTTTGTTCAAGGGAGTCCTGGGAAATGTTGATTCATATTCCAGATTATGGGAGATAATTTTTCTGACCAGTATTGGTGATTGAGATGTGCAGCCTATATGGGTGACATGGATATGGCTTTGTATGGATCATCTGTGGAGGGTAATACGTAGGAAATTGTGGCCTTTAACAGGTATTGTGATGGCTGGGGAACAGAGTGCTTTCTATAATAACTGAATGGGGCTTGGAGTTTAAAAAGACAGCATAAAGGCTTTTCTCCGGAAGAGTGAGAGTTGGAGAAAGTTAAATGGAAGGTGATTAAGGATAAAAGGGAGATAACGTTGCTGTTGTGCTATAGAGGACAAGTATTTTCAGACTTTCTGACAAGGTCTCTAGAACTACACATTCTGATGTCTTCTGAATACATGACTTTTTTGTAGCTACCATGTTCTAATAATGTTGTAAATTAACGTATATCTGTTTACAACGTTTAATTCTATATTAGCATAGAAATCTTGTGCTCCTTTTCCCCCTGCCTGTAACAAGGAGCACGGCAAAGGGCTCCACCAGGGTACCTAGGTGCTGGAGTCTCTGCTGGAGCCAGAGGGAGGGGAGCACTGATCTTCCATCCCCCTGACTGCAGAAGGGAGTCACTGCCTAGGGACCCAGGTGGAGAGTACAGGGCTACAAGACATGTGCAGTTTCCCTGCTGCAGCCATGGAGATGGGAGGTCAGCGAGGCAGAACTCCTTCCATTTGGCTGCAGGGGTGAGGGGCGAGGGGCTTGCTGGCCCTCCAAGGTTGTAAAAATTGTATTGTGGCCTTCAAGCCGAAAACGTTGGGAACCACTGGGCTAGTTTATCAAAGCACGGATTCTCCATTACTTGAAATCTTGAAATAAAAAATCTGATGATTCTTTCCAAAATATGATTCATCTTAATTACAAATTGTTGGGTTTCCTGTAGGAATTACTGGGTAAAACTCAATGGCTTGCATGATTGAGGTAATATTAGATTATCATAATGCTCCTCTCTGGCCTTAAAATATATGAAAATCTAGAGAGGTGGGTGGTGAGCAACACAGATCTAGCCAGAGAGAGGATAAGTAGATTAAAGCCAAGAACATGTATCTCCTATCCAAAATTAAATAGAATTTGCAATTGGGCTTGATTCCACTTTTGAAGAGATCTGTCAAGAGATGTGAGAACTCCCAACAAATGGAAGAAACTTAAGCCTTGTCTACATTAGCACTTATGCTGGCAAAACTCACGTTGCTCAGGGATGTGAAAAACCGCATCCTGAGAGACATAAGTTTTTCAAGCATAAGCATTTGTGTGGAGAGCGCTATGTTGGTGGAAGATGCTCTCCTGCTGACATAGATACTGCCACTCATTTAGGTGGTTTTATTATGTAGGCCAGGAGAACACTCTTCTGTTGACATAATGCAGTTACATGAGTGCTTATGCTGGCAACATTTATGAAAAACACTCCCCTGAGCGACAAGACTTTGGTTGGCAAGCCATAAAATTTTAGAGTCCTAGAACTCAAGGATTGTCTGTTCACAATCTGTAGGATTGGAGCTGTGGCATACTGGCAAAATTGAATGTAATTTATGAAGATGTCATTACCAAAGACCTTATAGAAAGTGGAGTCAAGGCTTTTTGAGAATTGTACTTGTGGGGGAAGATGCCTCAATATTGACACAAAATTATATTAATAAAGTATGTTATTTTTAAAGCCATTAAAATTTTTCACCTTTACTGCATATCGATGTAGCTACAAGAATGTCATAGCCAGGGATGCTTGAAACATAACAATACACATGTTTAGCTAAATATGTTACAAAATGTCAAAGTTAATCAAAGACATTTCAGAAAGTTTTTGCTTCTGTCTCCAAAGGACAAGCAAACCTCAACCAGACAAACCATGTAAACACTTTCTAGAAGAAACTTGATTGTGAAAGAAGTGTAGGTTTGTGTTGTCAGAGCAATAAAAAAAGGTAAAGTGGGCTCTACCAACCCCACTCTCTTGCAAGGAAATCTGCTTGTGTTCGTAAAACCAGGAACATGTGCAGTTGGAGATATTTTAAACTTTTGTTTGTTTTTTAAATGTTGGCATGATAAATACCTTTGTGATATGCATACTTGCAAATATAATAGCTAAATGCAAAGCAACTAATACAGTTTCTAGTATCATTGCTGTGTAAATGGTAAAATGCTCATGGCATCTAATGAACTTGGTAAATTAATGAGGAAACAATTAGCCAAAACTGGCATAGCACTTTTTGTTTCTTTAAAAGGAAAAAAAAGAAAAAAAAAAACTTGGCATGCAACAATTTAACACTACCCCTTTAAATTATCCCCTGCCTACCCCCAGAATGTTGTGACTCTAGTGAAAAATGTACCTGCAAAAAGGCTTTATGAGCTGCTGAAGAAACTTCAAAGTCCCTTCAAAAAGTAGCATCTCCTCCACTCTTGAAAGGGTCTGCTCCTCTGCCCAATCTAGGGTACTTGAGCCTCACAGTTTGGATACTAAGAGTATATGGGCTTCTCAAGCCTGCGTGTGTGTATTGTGATTGCACATACATAGTCAAATCAAGCATGTTTAGTTTGTGTGTTAACCATTCAGTAGCTTATGCAAGTCCATGAGGGAACCAGACAATCTGCAAGTATATGACCCACATCTTCTAACTGGCCACAGTGGCAAAATCCACCACAAAGGCCACATTTATACTCATTAGCAGCATGTTTGGTCACTCCACGTTGGAAGCAAATGAGCTTTAGTCAGATATGGAGTGGAAGGTCAAAACCAGGGGTCTGGACTATTGCATCTTTCATCATATAGGCACTGGGTATATTTAGAAGCTTGGTCATGACATTTAGTACACCACCTGGAGGTAGTTCTCTTCTTTTCTGCTTTGACCCACAACCCCCCCCCGCCGAGAACAAAAAAAAAAAAAAAGTCTGAGTGAGGGATCAGGCTCCAGAATGGATGATTTGCTACCTTATTATCTGATTTCCTTTCTGTTAGTGATCTCTGTCCCCAGTTTGCCCTTACTAACAAGCTCTTTTGGGTATCTGAGGACCTTTTGGGAATCCAGGTAAATGGTTAATATTGTTGAAAAAGGCTTTATCATCATGTATGTGTTCAATTTCCTTATGAGAATTCAGCATTTCCTCACTGCTTTGAAAGTGTTCATCTGGGGAAAGGGCTAAGTCTGAGGGCCACTCTGAGCTATTTATAAGAGGTAGAATCTGAAGGTCAGATTTCTGGTGAGTTCACTCCTAGGAAGATGATTATTAGGTAAAAATTTCCTGTTGTATTGTTTAATTTGAGTATTATATTTCTGTATGTTAAAATTGTTGCCTATTTTTTATTTTAGTGCTAATAATCCTAAAGGTCTGCTAGAAGTTAGAGAAGCACTGGATAAGGTACATAAAGTAGAAGACCTTCTTCCCATAATGAAGGTAAATTGTGCAACAACTTCCAACTGATGTGGGTAATAATGTATATGGACAGTTATGTCTAATTTAAAATGAATGGCTGGAGGCATTATGGTTCTATTCTAAAGAATTAATGTACTAATCAAAATTATTATAGATCCGCTCATCTAAGGCGGATAGATGCTTGTGTTTGTTGTACACCTGAAGAAGTCTTAATCCAATAATTATAATTAGTAAAAGAAAATGTGCCTACTAAAGGGAGAAAAATTCTGAGTGTGCTGGTTTCTTTAACCCATCCTTGCTAGCAATGAGGATTTTTATTTAGAACCTGAAAGGCTGGCTCTGCATAACTGTGTAAAACATAATAGAACAAACTAAAATTAAGTTTTTATGCAGTTGGGAAAATGGAATATTTTTTTAGTTCAGGGCCACTGGTTTGAATGTGACCCAGAGCAGTAATGAAGAGAAGTAATTGCCTATTAATGGTTGATGTGGAATGAACTGGTGGCTTCTACACTGATAGGGTATGTCGACACTTGTAATTTTAAGTCGATTTTAACTAAGTCGACTTAGTTAAGTCGACTTAGTGTGTCTACCCTGAAAATTAAAATCGACTTAAGGGGGAACTTACAGAGTCGACCTAGAGCGTCCACATTGGACGCCTAGGTCGACTTCTAGGGGCTAGGGAGACCTTGGGCAGGTCCACGGTGGCGAGGGGGAGGAATCCCTTGTGTGCAATGGGGCAAAGGAGGACAGGGACCCTGGCAGGGTATATGGGCAGGGTGTGATGCTGTCTGGATTTAGGGAAGCATTTATGATATTATTTTCTATTCATATATCATAAATGCTATAATCCATAGGAACTATGTCATGTTTGGTATCAATAGAAAGGTAGTAATTTGCTGGGAATGGTTATATAGTTTATGACTAGGAATTGTATTTGGATTAGAAGTTAGTTTAGTTAGGAATTTGGTGTTATATCTATACTTTCTTATGTGATTTTATGGAAATGCCTGAGACAGGCGGCTGTGTAAAACCATTGTCTCCTTAATGTTAAGGATGCTGGCAAGTGATATGGGCCCAGGGAGTAACCTGATGAGCCATTAAGGACACAATGGTTGTATTCCTTGTGTCTTTAATGGCTCATCATGCAGCATTGAAAACTCAACAATGGAAGTGGAGCAATTGTTTTCAATGCTGCATGGATCAATTGATAGAGCCAGTTAGTATTGAAGTGGTCCAGTTGTTCAGGTAGGTAAGTAACTTTGTATGTTGAATGGAAGTTTACATCTCGTTTCATTTGAATGAAAGTTCTTGTGGTTTATAACTGATGCATAAGTTATGGCTTTTGGCTCAGATTTTAAATTTAAATTTCTATTTTCTTTTGTTTTGTAAAATTTGAAAATGTATTTTGTTTTGTGTTTCTTTTTCTTGGTGATGAGAAAAATATGCAAAGGATGTTAAATGAGATAGCAAACAATGTTTTAATTGTTATCCAGTGTTCTGGAATGCAATTTAAAATAATTAATTTACTTAGAAAGTATAAACATAAAATACAGACTCTACAACTCATATTACTGCTTTCACATTAATATGCTAAATGGTTATCATACTGTGGTTTGGGGAAAAACTGTTGTCATCTGTATAGTTGTAGCTTATAGTTTTAAAAGTTTTTTTTATTATTTAGGAGACCTTAACTGCACTAGTTATCTCTTGTCAAAACTGTCCTCTAGAAATCAGTGTTATAGATCAGTGGCTAGAAAGCTTATCATTCTATATTTATTCTGATATATTTCCTTTTTTTCTGAAAGCAGTTTAACAGTAAAACAAGAGATGGATTTACTGTAAACACAAAAGTCCCCAGTCTCAAAGATCAAGGGAGAGAATATGATGGATTCACAATTACAATAACAGGAGACAAGTAAGTTTGCTTTAAAAATTCATATGTTTAATAGTCTAATTTTAAGGAAATGGCAATGAAGAAATGTTGTAGTAGTATGAATTATCAGCAGCAATTAATTTCTTCTTCTAATGGCATTTTATACTTTATGTGATTGGGCTCTTTTTTCCTCTGAACAAAAACTCGAGCTTTGCCATGTTTTTGTATTTTTATTTTTTGTTTTGTTTTTGTATTTGTATAGCTGTTTTGGGATCTCCTGACTTCTGTTATACTGGTTAGGGTAGACAAAGATGCAACACAGATTATATTTAAGGACTAGCCCCAGGTGGAGTAGATGATTTAGTCTCTCATTGAGTCTGTAAGTGATTCTCAAATGTGCAGTGTCTTGGCCGACAGGGACCCTATCTTTCAACCCATGCTGTTGAAAGCACATTGAAAAGTTTTGTCCTCCATCATAATATCCACAAAATTCTAATCAGCAGAATTGCATGGCTGACAGCCTGGTGAATCAAAGCTGTCTCCACTCTATATAGTTAAATGTTTTCTGGTTTGAGGACTTTTCAGTCTACTTCATAGATCAAAAAAACTGATCTGAATGCTCTGAATCAGAGTGAATTGGAAACCATCATCCTAGTGGATCCAGTCTCAAAGTGGGGATGAACAGGACAGAAGGTTTTGGCCTTTTCATCTTACTGAAATTTTTGAGGGGTTGTGGCTCATCAGGCACATGCGTGAATCTATCTTATATGTTTGACTCATGTTATACCTACTCGGTAAATTGTAGGAAGGAGGCATTGGGTCCATTACTGGTTGAGGTAGTAAATGCTCCCTTTGAGAGGCAAGAAGCCAGCATCCCTAACGAGTGATTATTACGTCCATGTTCAAAAGATTTCTGCGGTCCCACTACAATAATATGCAATTGATCATTTTCATAGACATTCTTTCCATTGAAATTATTTAGGGTATCTAAATTCTACACCATCATTTAAAGTGCTCCATAACCTACTGCAGACTTATTTAGCGTAGAAGGTAGACTTTTTTTTATCTGAATCCTAATGGATTTTTTCCTTTTGAATTTTAAATTCTAGATCTGCACATTCGTAATGGGGTGATGAATAAGATAGTTTTATTATATTGGGAAAATACTTACGTCTGTGAAACTGGTCACATTTATGAAAATTAAATTACAAATATACATTTTGTAAAAATCTGAATAGTTCCACGTGCAGCCCAAACAATACAATTTTGTAGTAATTAGCACCAAATTGGGAAACATTTCAATTTCTGTAGTTTAAAGTTAACAAAAACGAATATGCTGCAGATTCTAAACAAATAAAACAGACTGAAATAGAAAACTACCATGATAGGACATACTTTTAAATTTCCTGTTTTCATATTGTGTAGATGAAGATTATTTTTTTTTCTTAGTGACACCCCAAAAAAGTTACCAAGATAGAAATTTGGCAAAAATAGCAGTCCAAGTGTGGCTCAGATATAGTTATGTTAACACAAGCGTTCTTGAAACTTGGACATGAAGCAGTAACATCCCATTAGAAGACAAAAATATTGAGAATAGAACAGTTCATACACTTGTGCAGCCCCATATTAGCCAATAGAGACCTCAAGAAGGAAGTGAAATCAAAGATAAGAAGGGCATTTACTAAACTCAACAATGTATGAAAATGAAATATATACTGCACCAAAACAAAACTGAGAACTTTCAATTCAAACCTAATCTCACTGCTAACATAGAGCTGGAGATCTAAAACATTAAATAAAACTAGACACATTTGAAAATAAATGCCTATGAAGGAATCTGGGCATCAATTGGAAAGATGTGGTCACCAAAGAAGAGACCTGAGAAGTCACCACCCAGCAGCTCATTTCATGTTCATGTCATGTACTCTTGGTGCCAGCACACAGACACCCCCATGAAGCTGTCAAGTGAAAACCAACTGGTATGAAGAAATAAGGGCTCCTAAGAAACACCCTAAGAAGACCCCTTAGCAGGATAGGCAGGATAGTCTCTCAACACCAAATGAAAGAAGCAGCAAATGACAGCGGTTAATGGAAGAGACTGGTTTCCATTGTGTATGCCAACATTGGTGCGGAAAGGATGTAAATAGAAAAATAGATCTTTAAGGCTCTGCCTTTAAAAAAAAAAAAAACAAACAAACCCTAAAACTCTAGAATTTCTTCCTTCAAAATATTAGCAGTTATTTGCAATATAAAATATCTATGACTTTGTCAGTAAAAAAACAAGAAATCCTGTGGCACTTTTAAAGACTGACAAATTTATTTATCACGTGAGCTTTTGTGGGAGAAAATCCCACTTCGTCAGACAACGAAGTGGGAATTTCTCTCACAAAAGCTCACTCAATAAATAAATTTGTTAGTCTTTAAAAGTGCCACAGGACTCCTTGGGTTTTTTTGGCTGACCTAAACTAACACAGCTACCTCTTTGGAATTTGTCAATAAGAATACTAAGTATGCTCTTGTGTTCTAACTCTCTCTGGTGTTTCTGTTTCAACCTCAGTGCTTTTCATTTGGGTGGTTAGCAGATGTGTAGAAATAGAAATAGAAAGTTTTAGAGGAGGGAGGGAATATTAGCCTTAACTATATCACATTTTTGCACCTTTTTTGAATATTTGATTATTTAAATAAATCTCAAGAGTCTACTCTTCTTTGTGTTAGAGTTGGGAACATATTATTTTCAGTGGAAACTCAGACAACAGAAGAAAGAACACAACTGTATCATGCAGAAATAGATGCACTGTATAAGGATCTAACAGCCAAAGGAAAAGTACTAATTCTATCCACAGAATTTGGGGTAAGGTTTTTATGGAAACAATTAATTTGACGTTGAAGCTTGCCTGAATTTTGTCTGGAAGTAAGGAGCAAATTTTTTTAACAGAGGGTATTAATCATTGGAACAACTTACCAAGAGCTGTGATGAATTTTCCATAGCTGGCAATTTTAAAATCAAGATTATTTTAATCTTTCTAAAAGATATTCTCTGGTTCAAAGAGGAATTAATTGAGGGAAGTTGTACGGCCTGTATTATGAAGGAGATCACACTAGATGATAACTGGTCCCTTCTGGTCTTGTAATCTATGAATCCTGTATGTAATTAATTTTTAATATTTATACTATACGTTTTTATTTTTGTCAAAATATGTTACACCTTATAATTCTGTACATTGCTTTGATATTCAGATTTTTTGGGGGCACATTTTCTAAATAAGTAATAAAATTCACCTCTTACTCAAGTGTCACTAGTAATAAAAAATTAAATGAGACTTCCATTGTTTATGGGTAGTCTGTGAAGTTGTTCTGCTTAGCTGAGTAATAGTTCGACTTCAAACACACAGCATAAAATGTTTCATAATAAAATGCTATTACTTTTTTATCATGATTTGCACAACTGCATCTTACCATGACGAGCACTGTTTAATATTGTTCATAGGCTGGTTCATGATAGCCAGTTGTAAAATGAGAATTGACATAAATACATGACAAAATAATGGAATTGTTTTCAGGTTGATTGCATTCTGCCTGCATAACTGGCTGTGCTTGAGAGTCTGTGCTTTAGATTTATAATAAACGAATTGTATTTCATCTTAATGCTGGATGAAATACAACGCTAGTTTGTTAATCAAACTAATTCGTTAGCCTAACCTTTTTGAATTACTTGAACTTGCAATGTTCACAGTGGGGATGGCTCAATTTTATTCAAACTTTTATATATTTTTCTTAATAACACACCTTGCTGTTGAAGAAATTGTATCATTACTTAATGGAAGTTATTATAAAGTGCATTAATGTTCTTATATGTTACTTAATCTCATATCTGTGCACTAAAGTATTATTTGAGCCCCTGCTTGCATTTATTTTATCTAGGAGGCAGATGCTGTGTGCAATCTAATCC
Source organism: Pelusios castaneus (assembly GCA_007922175.1). Taxonomy (NCBI): domain Eukaryota; kingdom Metazoa; phylum Chordata; order Testudines; family Pelomedusidae; genus Pelusios; species Pelusios castaneus. The sequence continues at coordinate 3,586,777 of ML685836.1, forward strand.
TGTCTTTAGTTTATTACTTCTATAACTTAATGCCACTCTCAAGAGGATCCAGGTTAGTGACTGATTTTGTGCATTATCTCTCCATCTGCTATTCTGCTTTAATGTTTGTGGGATTGTTTATCTGCTTAGTGGATTTGCTAATAAAGGGACTTGTGATAAATTGCAGTTGTTTCTTATGTGCTTCAAGGGTCTCTTGCTCTACTGATATTTATAATATTCCTAATGCTCTAGCCCTCAGGAGACCAAATGTTTATTGACCACTACAATCTAAGAGATTATTCAATATTAACTAATTAATTAATCAATCAATCAATCACCAGTCCATCAATAAGGCTATAAGACTATAGTTTCTGAGTACCTCAATTTCTAATTTTTTACTAAGGTGTCAGATGTCTGTTTTATCTCTAATAAAAAAGAATATCTTGAAGTGCTCTTTTAATTTTTAACTAAGGAATAAGAGGTTGATTTTGTATCATGTAAAATAGTTCCAGCTGAAAAATATTATAGAGAGAGACTGTTTGCTCTTTGTTTTTTAGTGTGATAGCTTATTCGGTCATCATGGGAGCACTGATGGCAAGTGGGAAAGAAGTAGCAGGAAAAATACCAAAAGGAAAGGCAAGTTTTATATAAAAATACACTGGCTCAGCCTACACAATGGAAGTGAAACTTCTGAGCATGGAGAAATAGCTGAAGGAATAAGCAAGGACTGAGTATTTATTAAGTGTTTGCTCATCCTTTACTATGGGGTTTGCAATTTTATGCTGTTTTTTTTATATTTCATTGCTTACTTTGTTTTATGGATTCTTAGATGACCACTATGATATACAGTATATTTCAGCATTTATGGTTAGCCCTGAGGTTGCAGCTGTTCCCTTCTGATGTGGACCTTCCCACAGTAATCTGTGCTGTTATAACCTTGAAACCAGTTCATGGCAGTGGCTTCCTACTTGTAGTTATCCTTGAAGTCTCTAAAGCAGGGGTGTCAAATGCAGGCCAGATTTAACCTAAATGTACTTCAGCTGGGCCATATATGCAATAAATCAAAATGCTAGGGCCTGTGGCATTGTGGAGTGCGCTGTGATACCTCTTTCTCTCTCTCTCTTAGCGAGAGAATGTAGTCTCATGGAGTGCAGTTGGGGGCCAGATGGAAGAGGTTTGTGGGCCATATGTTTGACAGCCCTGCTCTAAAGATTCAGTTTGAGCAGATTGCACATCTTATTTCTGGAGTGCTGTGGGCCCTTATGGGCACACCACAGGAGAGTTCACTCTTTGTTTTCAGATGAAGTTCAATGTGGTTTTAATTTACAGAGTTCTAAATGATCTGAAACCCATTTACATGAAAGAGCATCTCACCCTATCTCCTGCCACAGGAGTTATAATCTGCTGAATTAGCCTGGCTGTTAGTTCTGGAGTCTGAAGTGAAGTTTTGGTCTGAAAAGTGACTATGTGAAAATGGCACCATCTCACTCATCAGATATGCTCCCTTTGTGTAGTCAGTCATATCTGCTTGCTTTACTGACAAAAATAAGATGCTGCTTTGAGCAATGTCTCTATAGGCCACACTGCAAGTATGCATGCACCTTGCAAGTCTTTATCAGAGATTTTTCTGCTAGCAGTTTCTGTTTGGCCCACGTATGGCTGCGTCTACACTGGTAAATTAAGTCGACTTAAGCTTGCTTAATTCATCTTAATTTACCCTGCGTCTACACTACACTTTCCTTAAGTCGACTTAAGCAGCTTGCTTAAGTTGACTTAATTTTAATTAAGTCGACTTTAGTTTCCTTAAGTCGACTTTATAACACCACCTTTCTATTAGACCTAAGGCTTGAGTCGACTTAAGCCAGTGTAGATGTGGGGTAGCCCTAAGTCGACTTAGGGCTACCCCAGGGCTACACCAATGCCCTCCCTGCCGGTGGGGGGGGGGGG
>ML685836.1:3588802-3599565 GCA_007922175.1 Pelusios castaneus
GGCATTGGGCAAGGGGTGCCCCCCTGCCCCTGTGGACCTCCCCTAAGCCCCTAGAAGTCGACCTAGGTGTCCAGTGTGGATGCTCTAGGTCAACTTTTTAAGTTCCCCTTTAAGTCGACTTTATTTTTAAGTGTAGACGCACTAAGTCGATTTAAATTAACAAGTGTAGACATAGCCCATGTGCCTTATACCTCCACGTGCCTGAAACTGGGGCTATATAAGGGTGCGTAAGTGACCCACTCTGTTACTTCTCTACCACCTCAGCCTCAGACAGAGCTCTAGTTAGTGTGCCCATCTTGAGAGTGCCTCCGCCAGGGCTTTTCTTCTGCTGGTACACACCAGTACTGCATACAGGCACCTATTTTTCCCTGGCTGGCCCCCCTGCTCAGCTGATGACCAGGGCCAGCAGGGCAGGGAAAGGAGCGAGTCTCCTTTCCACTTCTGACCTGGGCCCCCAGCTGGGCAGGGGCCTGCAGGGGCACATGGCCACGGGCCAGAATCCGGCCCCACCAGGGGCTGGAATCTGGCCCACAGACGCCTGGGAGCTGCGGCCAGGCTGGAGCCTTTTCAAATCTCCCACCCTGAGCATGCTCAGACAGCGTGTTCAGGGTGGGAGCAGCCTGGCCAGGGTTTGACTCTGGCCGCCCCTGCAGCTCCAGCCAGGTAAAGGGGAAGGGGGTGGTGGAGGGAACAGAGGCAGGGGGGCTGAGAGGAGCAGAGAAGGGGGGGCGAGAGGAATGGGAAACAAGCAGGGGGTGGGGAAGGGGCTGGGGGGGGCCAAGAGGAGCGGGGAATGGGGTCAGGGAACTGGTTAGGGGGATGGGGGGCTGAGAGGAGCGGGGAAGGGGCAGGAGAGGGGAGCTGGTGGAGGGGCCTGGGGGGGGGTGAGAGGAGCAGGGAACTGGCAGGTGGGTGGGGAAAAGGGGCCTGTGAGGAGGGAAGAGGAGCCGGAAAGGGGCCATGGGAGTGGTGGGGGGGGGGAAGGCGGTGCCTGGGTAGGCTGCTGGGGGCAGGAGGTAGTGGAGGGTCCTCCCCCCGCCTTCCCCCCTGGCACTGTTCCTGCCAGTGTACCAGCGTGCTTTTTTTTTTTTTTTTTTTTTTTTTTTTTAAAAAAAAGGAAAAAACAGCACTGGCCTCCACTATTTCATATTCTTCGTGCAGTTAAGTTTTGTTAGTATAGTTCTTAGTTGTAGTTATAGTTACTAGGTAAGTACGAGCAGTTTTTCCCCTCTTCTCTCTTTCCTTGGGGAGCCTTGTCTTCCTGTTAATTCATGCATGGCTCACTAGGTTTCAGACCTTGCCTCTCTTGAAGAGAAGTTACACCTGTGAGTGACACTTTAAATGTGTTTTTTGTTGAAGTCCCACATCTCCCAGAAATGCAGTTTCAAACTAGCCCTAAGGTTGAGGTCAAGGAAGAACAGGGAGATTAAACTGACTGTTAATGGAGCACTCACTTGGACCAGCATCTGTGTCAGGTCAGGAGACCCTGCCATATATCTGTCTCTGGAAATACATAATGGGGAACAATTAGCTTACTACAGCCCACTATTAACCCAGATTTATGGTATTACTGAATTTTTTTCAGTAGGTCATCAACTAATACTACAGCACAAACATCTAGTCTTCCAAATTTTATTTAATTTATTAATGGGGAGTGCAATCTGTTGTTTTAAAACCATCCTTGATTTCATAATTTTTATGGCATTTAATTATTAGTGTCCACTAATTCTGATTAAGACATAGAAGATATACTAGTTTCCACTGCAAAAGGATGAGAACCTTGATGACAAGCCAGGTACTTCTGTAATTTCACAGGTTTAATTTTTCTTAATAGATTAGGAAAGACATCAGGTTAGTCTCATGGATGTGCCAACAATAAATTAGCATTTTTGAAAATGTCATATTTTCTTACTCCTTTGTAATTATTTGCCGATATGTGTTGTTTCAGTTGGTTGATTTTGAAGCCATGACAGCGCCTGGTTCTGAGGCCTTTACCAAAATAGCCAGGAGCTGGATGAATCTCCAAAGGTAAATGTTTTGTCAAAGAAAAAAAATTAAAAACTATTATATGCAGACTTAAGGAATGTATATTGCATTAATAAATCCTTTAAACAAATATGACCTGTGATGGTCCTTAGTAAACCATTAATTTTAAGATGATCTTGCTTCCTATGAGCCAGCTTATTATACTACAGCCTGTCATCAGGGCCGGATTAATGCATGGGCTATAAGGCCTGAAGCCCAAGGCCCCAGCCTAAAGGTCATCCCCATTCCCCCCCCCCATCCAGCCCCTGAACCCCTGCTTGAATCTAAGACTAATTACACTATCAAATAATAAATGTAATTGTAAGTGCCACAAATTCAATTTCCTTATATAAAAGAAAGGAATAACTTAAATACTACACTGATCCCACATTGAAGCAAATCATTTTTTGTTTTTGTTTTTCAATTCAGAGTCCATACAAATGTTATCATTTTGTACACATTATTTTAATATTAATACTCATGGTGTGCAACCTATAAATGTTAATTTTGCAATTTTTCTCACATTTGTATATTAATGTATTATTAAAACAAGTGTTGACATCTCCTTTGCTATGAAGCATAACATAAACTGTGAATGAAATCAACCTCTCCCAATCTGTGGACAGAAGTTTTAAATGGTTATTGTACTAAATGAATAATGGTTGTTAGAGAAGTAAATCTTAGTTCATCCTAATTATTGCCATCCCAGAAAGCTCCTTTTTATGGTGATTGCCTAATTATCGATGCTGAGGCTACTTGTTAAGGTATGAATCATGATGAACAACAGGTTTAGGCAATAAACTCCTGACCATGAATGAGCGTTAAATCAGTACAGACTGAAACTTTGTTTGTGAAGTAAATTTTTAAACTCTTTATTTCAGTTTGTTAATTTTGGTGTTGTTTTTCCTCCCCACCCCAGTATTTCTCCTTCTTACAGGAGTCTCCCTTCGGTATCAGAGACTTTTCCAACGTTAAGAACAATGATTGAGGTGCTAAATACAGACTCTTCTCGTTGTTTTAAAAAACTATAGTTGCTGTGTAATTTATACAAATAAAGGGTCAAGACCTCTTGTTTTGTAAATCATTTTTTAAAAGAAAAAATTGAGGAAACTGGGTCCTTGGTTATTTTTGATACAATTTTTGATAAATGTAATACTTGAACCATTTTACTTACCTTAGGGGCTCTCAACAGAAAAGGAAAAATCTTTGTTTTACTGAAAATATACAATGAACGTGAGGAGATAGAGTACTTGATGGCCTCATTTGTTCCCATGCATAATTTAATGCCACTGCTTTCCAAAAAGGAAATTTATTTCAGAGACTGAACCTAAGAGTGATATAATTGAAATGGGAACTCTTTTGAACCTGCTGCAGATATGGATTTTGTTCTTAGAGAATGTTTTCCTTAATGCACTTTGAAAATCCTGTATCCCTCTGTCTTTCGGTCAGATGTCTTCATGTTCTTCAGAACAGATTTAACTGTGAAACCTTTATGAACCATACCTGTGTGTGTGATGCATAAATACACACTTGACATAATGTAGTCCTATAAAGAAGTGTTTCAAAGCAACACTTGTAAAGAAATTGGTTTCAGGAACTTTGGAAATAAAAATAAAAAATTATATGCTTAAAACGAGCCTTTTCTGTTGAGCAAATGACAGAGTTATACTAATGGGCAGTGGGTTACCTGCAAGTGAGGCTGGCATGCTGCTGTTAGATTTCTTGATGGGGAAGGGTGCCAATAGGTTGAATGTACTGGGAGAGCTACCTGGGGCAGAGCTTAAGCTGGTTTGTCAGACGGTAATTGGGACAGGCAGCATCCTGGGAAATAGAGGGTTAGCAGGGTAGCCCATCAGGCTGGACTGACTCAGCTCAGGCAATAGGAGCAATACGGTCAACTGTATTTCATAGAAAAAGTGCATTTTCTTTCAGGCAGCAATAAAAGTGACCATCATTGTTTACAGGGAGCCTCAGTAAATTGTGGCTTAGTTTAAGGGGAAGGGCAGCTCTGTTGCCTATGCAAGTTCTGTCTCCTGAGTGATATTGGCAGCTTTTGTGTAGTAGGTGGCTATAGCCACAAAATCTCCAGTAGACTAGGGTGGGCAGCTTAGCTTCCCCAGTGTGACTCTCTTATCTGGTCAAGTTTTTCTGGCCTTCTGCACCTCAAACACAATTTTTTGTTTTGTTTTGTTAAAAAAAACCCTCTGTTTCTAGGAGTATCCCTTTCAACACTTTTACAGAAGCCTTTATTTACAATGTCACTTTACAAAGTTCACTCGTATTCTTTCTTGCATTTTTCAGAGCTCATAGTTACGTGGGCAATGCAAGGCTGTTCCCAAATTAGAGAAAGTGTGAGAAATATCAGAGAGCAGCTTCTTTGCAAGCTGTGGAAAAATGACTCGCCTGCAGCCACGTGGAGCTTGAATGTGACAGAGAGATATTATTTAGCAGCAGAGGGTAGGCAATCCCTAGCACCCTGATTATCAGACCACCTCCCAGAAGAAAACAGCTATACAACTTATTTAACCCTTCTTCCTCCAGCCAGTGGGCGCTGCAGCTCCCTGATGAACTCCAGCACTCAGCTTCCCCTCTCTAATGCCCTACTGCCACAGGAGGTGGCTCCTGAATTTTAGAGGCTGTACTTGAGGAACAAATAAAAAAAGTGTCAAAGCACTGAGAATGCCCATGTCTATGTGTCTGAAAGGGGGAAGCTCTGAGACTAAAATTGGGGTAGACTTTTGGAAGAGAGGGAGTTTAAAAATTGCACTCCTGCAGAGAAGTTGGCATTGAAAAAACAAAAATAAACTGAAAAAACCCCCGTGTTGTTACCAGTAGAGTATTACAGTGACTGCCGTCACTCCGTAGTTAAGGTTGCATCTGTGTTTCCATTATAAACTCAGTGTTTTCCTTTGACATCCTAAAAATACATATATGAAAGAGTTTAGTCTTCTAAAAATGTCACTATAGCAAAGAACAGAAGACAGGAGAGAAATCAAAACTTAATTGATCAGATTCTCCTTAACAGATCTAGAGCACTACACTTTTAAACACAAACACAGACACAGAGAGAGAGGGAGAGGCCAATTTCAATAGTTAACTGGGTTCATTGGCTCCAGTCATTTTAGAATAGGACGTCACTTGATAACTGGAGAATTTAACTTTCACTTGTATAAAAATCATCCCTTGCCTTTGGAGGAAGAGACCTCAATGTAACCTGAAAAAAGTGTGGTTGGAGCCCTGTTCACTTTGAACATTGCAGTTCATAGTGCAGACCAAAGCTACATTAGAAGGATAGTGAAAACATCCATTTCCTTCCCCATCCCTCTTTTCCCATCCATTCCTGAAACAAATCACACTTTGTTCCACATTAGCCATGCCCATGTCCAATGCAAATGCTGGTAGAATATTTTCTTTCCATCGTGCATTTGCAACTCTCATTTAATGCTAATGGAGTTGCAAGTGCAACAAGATTGATCCTTTGGAAAGATGAGATAATTGAAGTTCGGGTTGGATTTTAAAGATGTTTGAATCATGCTACATTATTGGAATACATGCACTCACTAGCCTGTATGTTTTAATGTTTATTGGGTGACTAGGTCCAGATGGTACTTGAAGACTTCAACTGCAACTAGGGTGATCAGATAGCAACTGTGAAAAATTGGGGATAATTGGTTTCTATATAAGAAAAAATTATATCAGGACTGTCCCTATAAAATTGGGACATCTGGTTACCGTAATTTCAGGCAAACCAAGGACTGTGAGGATAGTCAGTCATGTTTGAGTGGGGAGTGCTCTGACTTCCCTCAGCCAAGAGTTATAGCAGTAACAATGGTTCAGCAGGAAGTATACTGACTATTCTGTTCCCTTCCTTCCCCAGATAAGATTCCTCCCCCACCCCCAGGATGCTCCAGAAATGGACAGATGTTGCACAAAGTGTAAGAAAAGTAGAACCGTTATAGAAGCAGGGCCAATGTCTGGGCTCAGCAAGTTTCCCCTAGAGCTATACTCCCTATCCACTCCTGCCTATTTCAGGAATATTTTTGAGTTGGATATTCAAAGAATGGAGTTCACCTAAGGGAGCTTATTTTTATAAAACAATGTTGGGACCAATAGATAAGACTTTACAGTACTGAACTTCAGCAACCCAGTATATGCTAGCTGCAAAAGCAATTTTCCTCACCAATGCAGGCAAGACACAATGGTTTCAATTCTTGACAGCTTCTCCAAGAACTTGGATCCATAATCTCAGAGGAAAGCTGGGTGAGATGACAAGTTTTGTGTCTGGAATGATTTCTCAGTCTTGAAGCGCACTTGCTAGTGGGGTTGCTTCTCTATGCTCTTAAATTTAGTGTGTTTGAAGCGTTTTTGGTAATTATGTGAGAGAACAAAGGAAATCCAAACAAAACAGGGGAAAGACCTATATGTTCTTGCTGAGTTCAAAAGGCGTTAGCCACCTGCATTTTGTTTAGTCAACACTCTAGAACTTGTTTGCCAGTAAGTTCCACCCTTTCTTAACAAAAAGGGGTTAGGGTTTGCTGAGATGAAGATAGAATAATGCCTGAGGTGGTACCCATCATAGGCTATGTCTACACTGGCAAATTAGTTTGAATTAAGGAAGCTTAATTCGAACTAACTAAAGCCCTGGCTACACTAGGCTTTCATTAGTTCGAATTAAGGGCTTCCTTAATTTGAACTAATAAATTCGAATATGCTATTAACTAAGGGTTAATTCGAACTAGTTAGTTCGAATTAACCAATGTGGCCATGTTAGTTGGAACTAATTGCTTAGTTCGAACTAACCGGCCCATTGAACTCAATGCAATTCGCTAATTTGAACTAAGCAAGTGCCATGAATGGCACTTGCTTAGTTAAAACTAAATTTTGTTAGTTTGAATTGTTAGTTCACACTAACTAATTTGAAGTAATTTTAGTAAGTGTAGACATAGCCATAGAGAGGCTCAAGAGATATTCTTGAAAAAAGATGGAGCCACTGTGGAAGAGATGAGTTAATTACAGAAGATAATTTCATTAGGGAGGCTGGTCAGTCAAGAGGGGCCATTAATCATAGGAAAGGCAGCTACCCAGGTGAAATACCAGACATGCTTAAGGAAGAAAACAGCAGGTGTGATGCAATAGGAAGCAAGCATTTTTTTCAAAAAGGGATTCCAGGCACCACCACACGTTTGCAATATGCTTCTTATGGGTAATATTTGGTAGCTTAATTTTATAAGTAGGCCTAGCCTAGCTTGATTGCATAATCTACAACCACATCATCAAATTGCTACAGCTTCTGGGATGATTGGCATTACTTGCTCAAGAGAAGGAAGCCTGAGACTAGCACAGCAGCAGAAATTGAAGTGCAGACTCTAGGAGGTCCATTGGCATTGCTTCTGTAAGTGAAAAATTTACACACAGCCTTTCTGCATTGTCTGGTTCTAATTAATGCTAATGATCATTCATTTCAAATTTTTATGATTAAAAAATGGAGAACATTTAAAAGCCTAAAATAAGTGTGGTGTTCCACATAAAATAAATGATAGGTGTGAGCTGTTAAAATAATTTTGTTGCTGCCAAATCGTGATGTTTGGGAGTCTTGTTCACTCTATTCCTGCTTAGACCTCTTTTGTACCCCCCTTCCTATAGATATTACTCATTTTTATATGTTCCAGAGGGGTAGCCTTATTAGTCTAATTCAGCAAAACAAACAAGTAATCCTGTATAATACTTCTAAAGATTAACAAATTTATGTATTTCTCTGACAAAAGCTCATGCAATAAATAAATTTGTTAGTCTTTAAAAGTGCTACAGGACTCCTTGTTTTGTTTTACTCATTTTTATGTACCTTCTATATAAAGATCTCAAACTTTTTACAAACAATAATAAATATAACACCCCAATGGTATGGGTAATTATCTCTAGCCAGATGGAAAAACTGAGGTACAGTAGTTTTGCAGCTGTCAAGAATAGAGTCCAGATCTCTTGCTTGCAAACTAGTTTAACAAACAAAACAGAGTTGGATGAGTGGGCTAATGGAAGATGAATTGGAGAAGCCTAATTATATGGTAAACAGTTATCCTTCTTTAGCCTCTCCCACATCTACCGAGACATGTTGGGCTTTTCAACAATACTATTTTGAGCTTAGAGATGGGAACACTTGGGTGTGGCAGCCCAAACTCTTGCAGCATCCAGAACCAAAGACATCATCAAAGAATGCAACAACATGAAATCTTCAACCACATGCATAAACCTACATTGATACTGTTTAAAATTCACGTGTTGACCTTGTAATGGATTCCTATAAGGAAGAGACATCCATACTTATTAACCAGATAGCAAATAGTGGGCTGGTGCTGTGAGCTTCTGTCCTGGACACTAGCCCCTCTTATTTTTAATAAAATAGAATTCTCCTTCTGTACTACTTTTAATCCTTAGGACTTTATGCTATTGGAGACATTCCTCTTCCTCTTGTACCATACCAATCAGGGCAAATGTTTTATTCAATGTATTTGTTTATAGAAAAATCATTCAGTGTTCTGGGTACTTTGACAACAATAGAAACACTAGCCAATCCATCCTTATATATTTATGTAATATAGTTACTCTAATGAACTGGCCAGATATAGTCAAGCTACTGAATTTTCACTTATCTTAAAAAAAATTGTAATACTTCCAGTGACTTACCGCTGATCCTGTTTTAATACTTGATGTAAGCAATTCCACCGTGTAATACTCAAATAGTAAACTTTTGCAGGACACCTGTATTGCTGTGGGGACAAAGTGAGAAAGGTAAATTAGATTAGGAGTCAGGAGATCTGGATTCTGCTCCTGACTCTGCCACTAACCTGCTGTGTGACCTCAGGCAAGTCATGACATTGCCCCATGCCTTAGTTTCTCCATCAGTAATTATTGTGTTTGGAAAGCACTAGGTATTATTAATAATTACTGTGGGAAAAGCACCAGCAGCAAGACTACCTAATTCAGGATGACATTTCCTGCATGAGTCATCAGTTTTCCTCCAGTATGTTTCTTCTGCTGAATCAAATAATACTGAGATATGGAAGGTGTCTTGGAGAATTAGGAAAGGCATCAAGCTATCAGTACCAATGAGATACCTCAGAAGTGCCTGACTAAAATAAAACTGTTCTCATCACTTTCCAAAGGGGTAGCGGTGTTAGTCTATTGCAGAAAAATAAGAGTCCTGTGGCACTTTTAAAGAATAACAGATTTATGGCATGAGCGTTTGTGGGAGAAAATCCCACTTTATCAGATGCTTTGAAGATGGGAAACTTACAGAACGGGAGGAAATTAAATGCAGGGAAGTGTATGGCATAGGATCAGGTCAGGCAGTAACAGCAAATCAAAATAGGTATTAGGATTCAAACACTGGGGAACAGCACATAGAGGAAGGTGAGGTCAATGAGAAAAAAATCCATAGTCCCTGTTTAACCCCAAGGCAACTGAGTCAAATTTGCATATAAATTCGAGTTCTGTGGTTTCTCTTTGAAGCTGTGATTTGTTATTCATCTGTTTTAGCACGGCTATTAAGTCGTCAATGGAGTGAGCAGGGAGATTGAAGTGTTCCCCTATTGGTTTTTTAGTGTGTGATTTCTGATGTCAGATTTGTGTCCATTTATTCTTTTGCAGAGAGACTGTCCTGTTTGTCCAATATATAAGGCAGAGGGCATTTCCAGCCGTGATGGCATAAATCACATTGGTGGATGAGCAGGTGAATGAGCTCTTGATGGAGTAGGTGGCTTGATTTGGTCCTGTGATGGTGTCTTTAGTGTAGATATGAGGGCAAAGTTGGCAGCATGGTCTGTTGCAGGGATATGTTCCTGCTTTAATATTTCTGGTGTTTGATCTGTAGTTGCTGGTGAGTATCCATTTAAGGTTGGGGGGCTGTCTGTAAGCAAGGAGAGGTCTGTCTCCCAAAGCTTGAGAGAGTGAGGGATCATCTTGTAGAATAGGCTGTAGATCTTTGATGATGTGTTGAAGAGGTCTGACTTCGGGGTTATAGAAGGTGGGATTTTCTCCCACGAAAGCTCATGCGATAAATAAATCTGTCAGTCTTTAAAAGTGCCCCAGGACTCTGTTGTACTAATCATTGTGGATGAGATGAAAAAAGAAGCTAGCTAGCCACATACTCCTGCATACACTTCCCAAATGAAATATAGGAGAGAAAGTAATGTAAAGTCCTACCAAATAGAGAATCAGAGACTATAAATACGAGGAGAGAGAAAGCACAGGGTAAATTCTAAGAATGTGATAGAGATGTCAAAAAGAGACATGTACTCCAAAATACAAAGGAAGTGCAAGAACCATTTCCTCAGATTATCAGAAATGGTCACACTTTCTAGTAAAAAAAAGACAAGTGGAAAACTGCACAAGGGAAAGGAGAGGGACTGACACAACACAAAGTCACCGAATGCAAAGATAAATGGCCTAATAGCCAAACGACCTGGGAAGCCCTGTGGTAGGGCCCGCGCTTAATGTATGTAACTATGCTAATTTCTGGCAGGGCAGAGTCTGAGACCAGATAGGGCTGCGTTTTATTTTTATACAGCTCCTCATGCCAACAGTTTGGTTTGAGTGAAGGACAAAGAAGGAGAAAGGAAAAGGGGCGTGTACAGGAAGAGAAGGAGTAGAACGAGAGAAAGGGGGCGTGTCCAGGGAGAAGTGTGTGAGAGAAAGGGGGTGTATAGGGAGAGAAATGTGTGAGAGAAAAGGGGTGTATAGGG
>ML685836.1:3599575-3676981 GCA_007922175.1 Pelusios castaneus
GTGTATAGGGAGAGAAATGTGTGAGAGAAAAGGGGTGTATAGGGAGAAGTGTGTGAGAGAAAGGGGGCGTGTATGGGCGGAGGAGGAGGAGCAGTGTGAGAGGGGGGTGGAGGGAGAGGATAAGCAGTGTGAGAAAGGGGGCGTGTAGGTAGAGGAAGAGGAGGAATGTGAGAAGGGACGTGTAGGGAGAGGAGACGTGTGAGAAAGGGGTGTAGGAGGAGGAAGACGAGTGTGAGAGAGAAGAGGCGTGCACAGAGAGGAGGAGGAGTGTGAGAAAGGGGGCGGGCCTTGCACTAGACTGAGTGTGCGGCAGGCAGGGATCGGGGGAGGGAGGAGCGAGAGAAAGGGGGATGTGAAGGGGAAGGCAGGGGGAGTGTGCAGCAGGCAGGCACAGGGAGGACGGAGGAGGCCAGTGAGGAAAAGGCCGGTGCCGGGGGCAGCCAGTGTGCAGGGAGCAGCAGAGGGCGCTGACTGCAGGGCTCAGGCGGCTCTCCCGGCTTCGGGGCGCAATGGCCTCCATGGCTGCGGCGATCGCCGCCTCGCGCACGGCGGTGCTGAACGGGAACCGGCCGCTGGACGAGCGGGAGCGGAAGCGTTTCAGCTACTTCTCGTCGCTGAGCCCGATGGCGCGGAAGATCATGGCGGAGAAGGAGCGGATCCGCGAGCGCTACGGGCCGGACTGGGAGCGGCTGCCGCCCCGCCAGCAGGACGAGATCATCGACAAGTGCCTGGTGGAGCCGCAGGTCCAGGCCCGCTACGCGGCGCACCGCGGAGCCGCCCGCCCCGCGCCCCCCGCCTGCTACCCCGCCCTGCGCCTCAACACCGGACAGAAGCTCGTGCGCTTCGGGGACGAGGTACCTGCTCGGGCTGGAGCCGGGAGCCTGCTGCGTCCTGCAGCCTCGGCCCGGCCGGCGGGGAGAACCTGCCCGGATGGGGGGCAGAGATCTGGGGTCTGTGATTGGGGCATGGGGGGGTGGGGGACCTGGGTGGGGCAATGATGGGGCATTGGGGTGAAGCGGATGGGTGGGGGGTATTGGTGGGGTGTGGGGTGAAAAGTGAGGGGTGGGGAGCTATGGGTCTCCATTGGGGTGGAGTGAGGGGTGTGGCCCTGGTGAAGGGAAGAGTGGGGGGCATTGTTTGGGCCATGGGGGTGAAGAGTGAGGGGAGGAGGTGTCTTGGTTGGGTGTGGTGGGAAAAGTGAGGGGTAGTGATCTCGGGGGGGAGGAGGAAGGGGGATCTTGATTGGGGTATGGGGGGAAGAGTGAGGGATGTGGCCCTGGTGGAGGGAAGGCCAAAGGGCATTGTTTGGGCCATGGGGGTGAAGAGTGAGGGGAGGGAGGGTCTGGGGTGAGGACCTCTGGAGGGGGAAGGGGTAGAATTTTGATAGGGGTATGGGGGAAAAATGAGGGGTGTGGCCCCTGGGGGAAAAAGAGGGCATTGATTGGGGTATGGCGGACTGTGAGGGATGGAAGGTCTTGATTGGGGTATGGGGGAAAGAGTGAGGGGTTGGGACCAAGAGTGGGAGGGCAGGGGCACTGATTAGAGTATGGGGTTGAAGAGCGAGGGGCAGGAGTCTGGTGGGGAGAAAGGGAAATGTGGGGGGCAGTAGGGGTATGGGCTGAAGAGTGAGGAGTAGGGGCATTAGGGAGAGAATGGTGGTGGGGAGAAGGATAGTGTGCAGATATTTGGAGGTATGGGGCAGTAATGGTAGTCATGACAAGGGGCTCCAGGAGGAGGGAGCCATGTGTCGTGGGGGTTATTAATAATGTGGTGTTAGCAGAAATGGTAGTAGCCAAAGCTGTGCTGTTGTGTTGAAAACTGACTGTTGTGGTATGGGCTTTCAATACTTTTAAAAAGTGTTGTTGCTAAATATGAAAATTGTGTCAAATGCTGTTATGAGCCCTCTCTCCATATTTAAGGACCCTATGGCATTGTCTGATCTGTGAGAGTGGACACCCATTATTCTCTGTTGGTGGCAACAATCGTAGAAGTTGTGACATAGTTAGGGCATAGGCGTCCTTACCAGTGTGTTGTGCAGTACTGAACTGAATAGGGTTCCCTGACATGGTCATGGCAAATGCCTGATCCTTGTTTACACTCTGGCTACCACCAGTAGAGTTGCACTAGTGGTCAGTTATAGATCCTCGTTTTCCTTGTATAGATGCAGAATGGAAAAATGTCAGTGTGTGAAATAAAAAGAATTTGTGACTAGATTAACATCTTTTGTCACTTCAGCTAGTGATAACTGGAAATAAGATTATCAGAAAAATTCATTTGTGAAAGTAATATGATTACAAAAAGAGTTTTTGTAGATTTTTTTTTTTAAATCGAGTAATAGAGGAGAAATAATCACTAAAAGTAGAACTGAGGCAATGTTTACATTGAATCAAATCTTTTCTTTTTTCTGCTCATTCCAGGAAAGTTAAAAGTACAATATTGAAAATATTTGCAAGTTCTGGTACACTTTTAGATACTGTCTTTAGAATTCTTAATCATTCTTTTCCACTGCTAATGCAGTGCTGGGAAAACAAGGATTTGGGAAGTTAGACAGTTGAAAATATAGGATTAGAAGCTTTTGATGTTCTTTCCTTTAACACTAAAATATGGCTATGTTTGGAGGGAAACATATGTACTTGTGTAGTAGATTCCAAAGGGGTAGCCGTGTTAGTCTATTGTAGAAAGACAACAGAGTCTTGTGGCACTTTTAAAGACTAACAGATTTATTAATCGCATGAGCTTTCGTGGGAGAAAATCCCACTTCGTCAGACGCTTTGAAGATAGGAAAGTTACAGAGTGGGAGGAAATTAAATGCAGGGGAGTGTATGACATAGCATCAGGTCAGGCTGTAACAGCAAATCAAAGTAGGTGTTAGGATTCAAAACACTGGGGAACAGCACGTAGGTACCTCTCAAACTAAAGTCCTGTGAACAAATGAGTGAATTCTGAACCCCCCCCCCTTAACTTTAATATAGTCTTCATCTCTCCTGGCATGTGTATGCATACAAGGGCCTACTCTGTTTAATTTTTAAAAGAATGCAAAAAACACAGTTATCCAATTTTTTAAAAAAAGTCTCAGGCTCTGAAAGCACATACATTGCACTACATCAATATCATTTGTTATCCTGGTTTAAATTCTTAAGGCAAACTACTGTCAAATTATTTTTCTAGTTCTCTAGTCATATGACAAAATAATCTCCTTCTGAACTTGTAACCACCAATTTTATTTGAAGTGACTAGAGCGCGTGTTAACCCCCTACTAATATCTGGGCATAGGATTTGTAAGCACTGCTCGAAGCACTTAGATAATCACCATAGTGTTTCAGATCTGACTCTTATTATAGAAGACCCTCATTCTGCATCTCTCATGTAAGGAAAATGTCTGGTTATGCAGCACACAAGTTTCATACATGGAGCTTGAGCCAGAAACATAGAGCAACTTGACTCTTAGTGCCAATGGAAATAATGAATATTTTTAGTTTTCATCAGTAAACAGATCATCACTTTTTGGGGAGTGGTGGAGAATGTAGTTGGGAGGGGAACATGCCCTAATCCATCCATTTGAAAGGGTTTCTAAATTGAAAACTGTTGTTTTGGGGTTTTTAGCCTTCTCCATTCCTTAGACTATTGTTTTACTTTCAGAGTTTTAAGATTGTGAGGGTTTGCTTTTCTGAATTGTCTTGAGGCCAGAAGGAAAATGCCGTGGGTTGGTCTGTTGCAACATATGGACAAAATCTTTTCCTGCAAAGTGACAGGCAAAATGTCTCTGAGGTTTGGCAAATATTCATTCCCTTGTTTGACAAACAAAACAACAAATATGAACAATACTGTTCTTATTCCTCAAGTATTCTTTAATTGAGGATAAACGTGGTTATCAAAGGACTTGGTGCATCCACTTACTTCCTTTTTCACTTTCAAGTCAAGGTTTATATAAACAATCTTCCTGAAAAACAGGTCCTGATCTCTTCTGGTATTCTCCTATCCTCCAGAAAGGGGTTAAGAATGGTGTCCCTAGCCTCTGTTTATCAGAGGATGGAGACGGATGGCAGGAGAGTGATCACTTGATCATTGCCTGTTAGGTTCACTCCCTCTGGGGCACCTGGCACTGGCCACTGTCGGTAAACAGATACTGGGCTGGATGGACCTCTGGTCTGACCCAGTACGGCCTTTGTTATGTTCTTATGTTCTTATTCCATTTCAGTCTTCGAGCTGCATTACCAAGCCTTAAGGGCCTTCCCTGGCTCATCATTCCTTGGCTTTCTCTCCCAGCCTCCTTTTTGGTGCCAGACCTGCGTCCTGGACATCTTCTGTGGCTCCTTAATTGCTCTTTCTTCTGTTGCCAGTTGCCATAGAGCTACTTGGGCCAGTCTCTTGCTGTTGAAGTTCAACTTTCCAGGTCTGCAAAAGCCTGACCTGTTATGTGTTAGTGTTCTCTCCTGAACTGACACTTGCTTAGTTGTACAATTGCAGCTCTGCTTTGACAATATACCAGATCCCTAAGATACTCTCCACACCTGGCACCTCTCTTTCCTTTGTCTCACTCCCTAATCAGGCAGAAAATGAAGGTATCTTTTTTCCCTTCCAGTTGTCAGCTAGCATGCATCTGAGAGTGCTTGAAAATTGTCATGGAGTGCAGAGGGAATGAACGGTCTAAATTTGCATAGCAGAATTTTTTCTAGTTAGCCTGTTTAAAAAAGAAAAATGAAACATGGCTATTTTTTAAATTTCAGTATTCACCGCTTATTCTTCCACAGTCACTAGGAAGATTTAATGCAATTATTGTGCCTTGAAGCAGGAGATTTTAGTGGTGGTCTTATGTGAAAATGATGCTATCTACATAACTGAAAAAAACCAACTCCCACCCCCACCCCTCCCCCCATCTCTTTTGCATCTCTATCTATCTATTAAAACTATCCCTTATGTCTCTAGGGAAATAATACAATAGTGTCTCTTTCCTCTCTCTAAAGTTGAACTTTATTTGAGGTTTTGATTTTAAATGAAACACAAATAATACCGTGAACTCTTATAGCATTCCTACAAAAAAGACATGATGTGATTATAAGGGTGAGGAATTCTTTAGAGATTTATAGTGGCCTCCAAAGTTTTAATTGTTTACATTCACTGTGAAACTTTCCCAAGAGGGAAATCTTTAGCATTAAATCTCAGTTGACTGCAACACTATTTCTCTAATTATAGAAACTTTCTATCTAAACAGGGCTAATATATTGCAGCAGGTTTTTATTTAAAAAACGAATTGTCCCTAAAAGGAGGCATTTTGTATGAAGAATCTACTCTTCATCATTCCAGTTCCTTTTGTTTACCATTCACTTCTGCCTCATTTAAAAACAAATGAAACATTTTTCCTTTATAAATGGAGAGTGGCTCTGTATGATGATTTGCTTTATGCAGATAAAATGAGCTTTTGAATCTGAGACTGCAAATTCAGTAGCATTTTGGGATGCAATTGACTTTACAAGGATAAAACATTTCAAGGGGTTAATCCAGGATTTGAGAAAAGGTTGGTGATAAACCGAAATGTGAAAGAAACAAAGAATGTTTTAGTGGCTAAGGCTATATACACACGATCAGATTAAAGCGCAACATGGCAATCGCGCTATAAAAAACACGTGACCTTTATTGCGGGAGAGCGCGTACACACGTCGCTCCTTGTAACGCAACAGAATTCTTTGCAATATCGCGGTGTAGCACAATGAATTCTGGGCACCTATCCCACAGTTCATTTTTCCCTCAATCTGCAGTTGGAATCCTGGAATGAAGGAAAGGAACGCAAAGCACGATGGGTAAACTCTCAGTTTCCCGTGGTGCACTGTGTTCCCCTTGTGTCTTCCTCGTTGCCAATAGAAACTCGCGCCTATTTTCAACAGTTCAGTGACGCACTACTTGCGAGCAATCACAATAGCAACAGCATGGATCCTGCTCTGATCTCCACTATCGCCTTCAGCATTCTAAATACATCTTGGCTGGTTGCTCAGTACGCAATGAGCTCCGAGTCAGACGAGGACGCTGAGGAGCAGGGGCTGATCGATGCCATGCAGAGCAACAGCACCGCATTGCTCAGCTCCTTCACCGATCATCTGCACACGGTGCAATGCCGTTTCTGGTCGCGAGAGACGAGCACCGAGTGGTGGGATCGCATTGTTATGCAGCTGTGGGATGACGAGCAGTGGGTACAGAACTTTCGAATGCGAAAAGCAACCTTTCTGGAACTGGGTTCAGAGTTGGCCCCTGCTCTGCGACGTAAAGACACCTAACCGCGGAGAAGTGTGTTGCAATTGCTATCTGGAAGCTGGCGATTCCTGACTGCTACCGGGTCGGTTGCAAACCAGTTTGGAGTCGGGAGGTCCACCATCGGATTAGCCCTCTCACAAGTCTGCCGAGCCATCAATCGCATTCTGCTAGGGAGGACGGTGACGTTGGGCAATGTTCGTGAGATTGTGGACGACTTTGCGGCCATGGGATTCCCTAACTGCAGGGGAGCCATAGACGGCACACACATCCCTATTATGGCTCCAGACCATCTTGCGACCGAGTACATCAACAGGAAGGGCTACTTCTCCATGGTGCTGCAAGCACTCGTGGATCACAAGGGGCGTTTTACGGACATCAATGCTGGGTGGTCGGGAAAGGTGTGTGATGCCCACATTTTCAGGAACACTGCTCTGTACTGGAAGCTGCAAGGGGGTACCTTCTTCCCTGATCAAAAAATTACTGTGGGGGATGTGGAGATGCCCATAGTCATCCTGATACCCACTGATGCCATGGCTCATGAAGCCGTACACCGGCAACCTAGATCGCAGCAAGGAGCAGTTCAATTACAGATTGAGCCGCTGCAGAATGACTGTGGAGTGTGCCTTTGGCTGTTTAAAAGGGCGCTGGCGATGTTTGTATGGGAGGCTGGACTTGGCGAAGGACAACATCCCTGCTGTGATTGCGTCGTGCTGTGTCCTTCATAACGTTTGTGAAAGTAGGGGAGAAAAGTTTTCCCCGGGGTGGGCTATGGAGGCACAGCACCTCGAGGAAGCATACGAACAGCCAGCCACTAGGAGTATTGGGGGGGCCCAAGGAGAAGCTGCTCGCATAAGGGAGGCACTCAGGGACCATTTCAATGATGCCCTCCCCTAGTTAACTTCCAGGACGCATCAGGTGCACCTTATGAGATTTTCAATGTGTACAAATAAAGCCACTCTTCAAATTATTTGTCACTGTTTTTATTAAAACCTAAAGGGGCGGGGGGTTACAGGTGGGTGTAGCTGCGGGTCTCTAAAAAGTAGCTCTGGGGGGGAACTGGATGTTGCAGTGTACCAGGGGGACGGGTGGCCTTCAAAGAAATTCTTTGAAGGACTACGGGGTGTGGGAGGCAGACACGGCTGAACTGTATGGAGTGGAGCCCGGACTACGGGGTGTGGGAGGCAGACACGGCTGAACTGTATGGAGTGGAGCCCGTACATTAATCGCCTGGGTCTGCAAAGCCATCATGCTCTTGAGCAGTTCTGTTTGCTCCTTCATCACGCTTATCAGTTCGTCCCTGTGTTTCTGCCTCCTCTGTTGGGATTCCTCTCTCCAGGCTCGATTCTCCCTCGCGGATTCCTGTGCTGTTTTCAGCAGGTCCTGAAATATATCCTCCCTGTTTCTTCGAGCACGCCGCCGAATGTTTCTCATGTGGTCAGCTGGGGTAGACACCGGCGTTGTGAAGGTCGAATCTAAAAAAAAAAAAAATAATAAAGCTGTTGTTAACACAGAGCCTAGATAACCAATGTAACCTTCCAGTAGCACATTCCACTGGAAGGTGCAGGGCACTCAACATCCTATGCTTCACTGAAGCGGACAAAGTACGTCCTAATAGAAAGCTTACTGGGGGCTAACATTCTGCACAGGGCACACAGATGGAACCCGATATCTCTCTCCTCAGAGTGTCCCTGCCAGCTAGAATACATATCCTACATGCCACGGGTTGCAAGCCAGGTCCGTATGCTGCTGCTGCACTGTGTGCTGCCATGGTTCCCAGGGCTGTGCTTTGCAGCTGGCGAGGCAGAGTATCCGTCTTTGGGAGTGTAGACACAAACGCTCTCCCATCTAACCTGAATAGTAGGCTTTGGAGGTACATCGAGGAAACCTTTAGTGACCTAAATACAGATGATTTTTTGACCATCACTGCTTGTGTTGATGCACTTCTAATGAATGCAGAGTAAAGATCGTGCACAGCGGGGACCGAGACAGCAAACACCCCCGCCCCGGACAATGATATTTTAGCAGGAGCCATAGCTGCACGGAAGAGAAACTTACCGGAACCTCCCTCTGCTGCCTCAGAGGATACGCTGCAATTCATGTCTTGGGTGGACATCTCAGCGGGGATGCAGAAGAGCTCCTGGCTACACGCTGTTGCGCTCTCCTCCAGGTTATCCTCCATCTCCTCTTCCTCATTGATCACGTCCTCATCCTGCTCGGGTCTGGCATTCAGTGGATGGGGGGGGCCGATGTGTCCACGGGACTCTTTGCAGTGGTTGTGGGGTCCCCACTGAGGATGGCTTCTATCTCCTTATAGTACCTGCATGTAGCAGGCGCTGATCCCGAACGGCGGTTTTCCTCCTTCGCTCGGTGATAGGTTATTCTTAGCTCCTTCACCTTTGATCTGCACTGCACAGTGTCTCTATCATAACCTCTCTCTGAAATGGCCCGAGAAATTATGCCAAATGTATCATAATTTCACCTGCTGCTGCGTAGCTGCGCTTGCACAGCGGACTCTCCCCAGGTGCTGATCAGGTCCAGCACCTCTGCCGTGCTCCAAAGAGGTGCGCGTCTTCCACGACGGGCCGCCATTGCTACTGATGATCGGAGCTGCACTCCACTCCACGAGGAAGAGAACAGGAAGTGAAACAGATGAGAAATTTGAAAATCCCGGGAATCTGATCAGTGCGGGGACTGTTTCGTCACGGCCACAGAGCGGATGGGGGGAAGACCAGAGAGGACGACTTTGGAATGCTGGGACACTTCCGGAGGCCAATCATTGCGCGGTAAGCGTACACACGAGTCGAAAGGCGCAACAGCTGTTCCGCGTTAACTGCTACCACCCTCGTCGAGGTGGTTTTTGTATTGCGCTACAACAAGGCAGTTAATGCGCAACAGCCTTATTGCACATGTGTACGCTGTTGTTGGTATCGCGCGGTAATGATTGTTAATGCGCGATAAAGTGATCGTGTGTACAAGGCCTAAAGCATAAATCTTACAGTTAGAATCTCTGATTTCTATTCTCTGTCAGAAACAGGCTATGTGATGCAGAACAGGCGTAGTCAATAGGCAGACTATAGGCCAAATCCAGACTGTCAGATTTTTTAACAGACCCTGAAATCTTTTTCACATGAGCTTTCGTGGGCTCATGCAATAAGTAAGTTTGTTAGTCTTTAAAATTGCCACTAGACTCCCTGTTTGTTTTGCTGAACTAGACTAACAGGGCTATTGGTTTGGAACTGGAAATCTTTTTTTTTTACTTTTTATCTGTAGTTTTGTTGTTGTTTTTCCTGGAATCTGGAACTTGACTATATCTTGACCAACCTTGACATCAATAGACTTCTCTTGATGTAGAATGTCACTTGTGGCTCAGCCAAACAAACAAGGAGTCCTGTGGCACTTTTAAAGGCTAACACGTTTATTTATCGCATGAGCTTTCATGGGAGAAAATTCCATTTCGTCAGATGCTTTAAGTGGGATTTTCTCCCACAAAAGCTGATGTGATAAATAAATTTGTTAGTGCCAGAGGACTCCTTGTTTGTTTGGCTGACATAGACTGACATGGTTACCCCTTTGGAACTTGTGGCTCAGTATCTCCATTTATAAAACAGGAATAATAAATACTTCTCAGGTGCTTTATCAAGTTTAATTCATTATTCTGAGATTTTCAAAAGAATCTATAAATGGAATTAGATTTCCAGATCTTTTAGAATTTTCACAGAAGCTTGTTCTTGACATGTATAAAGACTTCTGTGTTACTCAAATGGCAAGTACCATAGAAGCTTATGTTAAACTAGTTCAATGTACAGTATGTCACCATTGAGGGAATAATTTGGATTTAAAAATTAATACATCTTGCATTGGTTATTTTGGAATGAATTTAGACCAAATTAAAGGAGGAGAACTGGTCTTCAGGAATGGAAATGTGTGGTGGTACCACCATCTTTAGGGGAAGCCTTGATTTCTGCAAGGGTTGTCTTGCACTCTGCCAAAAGTTTAGGGCCTGCTCCAATTCATGTTGACATTAGTGGTATCTTTCCATTTACTTCAATGATTGGTTCAGGCCTTGGTTGGTTGGTTGATTGATGTGACAACTTGGCTTTCAAAAAGGGCAAACAAAAATGTGACTAATTTAAGGCCTGGTTTTAAAAGAGGTAGGGAACCTCATAGGAGCCAAGCACCATGCAGGATTGGCTCATAATTACCAAATGTATGTTTCAAATATTATATCATGTAATTTGGAAAATGTTAAATTGGGATTAAGGGGAACAGCTGAAATAACCAGTTGTCTTGATGATCTGATGAGCATTTAACATGGAAGCCTGAATTTTCCAAAGATGCCTGCAATATTTTCTGTTTTGTATCAGCAGTCAATCTTTGACTTGGCAATGTGAAGCAATTGATCACCCTTTACTTTAAATGAAGGAGAATCAGAATATTCAACATTTTCTGCTTAAAGCCTTTTTAAGTTGGACTGCTATAGATTTCTGTTATCAAGAGAACTGAAAATATGCTGCAGATTTCCACTAGAGTTCACCTCCTGGCCTACCCTATTCCAACCCTTTCCCCCCCAGTAAGACTTATAAAAGACGTAGTGTGACTGGTTCATTTTTTGTTACAGTAAAATATTCAGTTACCAGCACAGGAACCTTTTTGTTGTGGGTTTGTGACTGGACAGTTGCTATCAGAGGCTTTAAACAATGCCTTATGTCATGTTCGGAGAGAAAGGGGCCCAGAAGAGAGATACTAGTGTGTCTTCCATTTTGAAATTTTGATGCCATTTTGCAACAAGCTGCCTGAATGTAGCAACTAAGTTGCATGCTTTCTTTTGTCTTTGATATTCTGCAGCTGGCTGCTGGATTCAGCTGTGTGACAGAGTTCTTGTTTGCTTTTAGTTTTTATCTGAGGCTGAGAATTGCCACAAGCCAGAGTATGTCTCTCTTACATCAGTTATCTAGCGGGAGGAACAAAAGGCTATTTGCATATTTTTGGGAGAAAGCTCTATTTGTTGTATGTTGAAGACAGAAGCTGATCAAATGTGGATCTATGATAATTCACATTGTTGATGAATAACCTTAAAGCTTTTGTTCGAAGCTGTTTTAATATTATTTAAGGCAGTATTATGAACATAATTTTTGCCTCACTGGCATAAAAGAATTTAGTGGTCATATAGGAAAGGCAAGGCTATTTAACTGATGTATTTCCAATAGAATAAGTATTTAGCATAGGGGATGAGGGCATATTTCAAAAAAGTAGTTTCAGATCTGAGATTGTCACAGAGCTTTGAGTTTAGCAGTTAGCTTCCAAACTTTCTTCATTTTAAACCCCTGTTATGGCTTTTGGTCAAAAATTACATTGGTCTAGGGTGGGGTAAAAAGGGGGTGGTGAGGGGAACATAGTGTGGTGAGATTATGGCATAACAAGTCATGGCATGTGTTTACAGGACAGTTTTCCAGACTGAAAAAGTACAAAAATGTGAAGAACATTATTTGCCTAGGATAAGAGCCATTCACTGTAATGAATGTAATATAAAATGGGACTGATCGGTTGCTAGCACCACATATGCCCAACATACAAATAAGCTTTGTTCATCATTAATTCATTGCATTTGTAAATAGTGTTTATTTTCCAAAACATCAAAATGAATGAACACATTTGGAAAACATACTTTTTCATTTTGTCCTTCCTGCTTTAGTGTGTGTGGTACGTGTTTGTGCTAGGCATGCTAGTAATTGACATTGAAGATTATGCAGGTAGCAAGATTATTGAAGTGGAATTATACTCAAAAGAGTAATTAAAATGGCACGTTACTCTCTAGAGCGTTTGTGTTTTGAGTGATTTTTAGCTTTCTTTAATTTATATCTAAATTTATTCCTCCGGAGATAAAGACAGAATCTGCTGCATCAACAGCAGAATTGATAACTAATTTCCAAGTGGAAAATACTTGGTGGTGGAGTGTGAACCAGAAAGACCCTGCGTTGATTGTCAGAGCCCAGGTTGAGTCTGCAGGAGTGACAGCTAGAAGAAACATAAATTTCCTCCTACACTGAGCAAATTAAAAATGGAGTTCCTAAGTAGCAAGGACTGTGGAACCCCACAATGCAGTTTTTAATGCCATTTTTTAGTGGATAATTGTCATTTAACTTTTGACATTATGTGGATCCTCAAACTGCATAGGATGTAGAGTTCGGTTCGATGGCCTTTAAAGTTGGTATTAATATACATATATATGTAGCTATTAAAGAAAGTAGTTGGCAAAGATCAGACATACAGTACATTTTTAGTATTCTTATTTGTATATCGATGGCATGTACAGGCATAGATGAGGTAAAGGCCCCATATGGATAGTGCAAAAATTATAATAAATGACTGTCCTTGCCCCCAAAGAATTTATATTTTAAAAGAGAGTTTTCAGTCACTCAGGGACCTCTATCTGTCTCTTCTCATTCTTTGGCTGGTTCTAGTTGAATTTTGTTGCTATTTTATTCTCTTGCTACATTTGAGTGATGCAATGTAAGCTTGCCTCTTTGATATTTTCATTAAATAAGACTGCATTTTGATTTTTTTAGAGTTATTCTTGATTTTAATTTCAGGACATAACTTGGCAAGATGAACACTCAGCCCCTTTCTCCTGGGAAACCAAGGTAAGATTGCTATTATTTATTATTTTATTGTAATGTCAGTGTCCCTTGGACTTGATCTTATTCCCATTTGAGAATTGATACATTACACCATGAGAGCAGTGTGAAGTGACTGTAGCATAAATTAAAATTAGGTCCAGTATGTTTTCATTGATTTAAAGAGAAGCAGAATCAGGTGCTTCATGAGCTAATACTTTGATTCCAAATGTAAAATAGTTACTATGCAACCAGATTTTCATTGTTTAGAGCATAGTTAATCAAATCTGGACAGAAAATCAATTTTCCCTGTTTAATGAAGAAGAGAAGCTGCTGGATTAAATAATTATGAATTAATCTTCCTCAAGGCATAGCTAAAGACGAGGGTCCCATTTAAATATGTTCCTATGACAGATGTGTTTCAGGATGAGAAGAGAAGCATGCAAGTAGTTGGTAACCCCAATACATTTTATAAGGACCATTTTATCTTAAGCTCCTTTGGATTTGTTCTCCTTTTAGCAAATGTCAAAATTGTGGCAAATGTATTAGCTAGACCACAATGCTAAAATGCAGCCAGTGACCATCTTTTCCATGTAGCTGCAGAGTGAGGACACAACTCAAAAATACCATGTTTGTCAGGATTTTTTGGTTGTGTCTTTTGCTGATAAACGCTAATAGCAAGCCACTTTTATTCCCCAGCATGGAAAACACAAGTACAAACCCATCGACTACATGTCTCTTTCATGTTTTTTACGAAAGAAGTTAGTCACAGATTCAGACTTCTACCCTCTTCCTGGCTGCTGGTAGATTGCAAGGGGAGTCTGATTTACACAAATGCTGGGGATCCTTGAGCTACCTGGATGGAAGACATTATGCATAAGCTTACAGTGAAATATTGATCAAGTACTGTAGGAATTTCTCGGGCTGGCAGGGAACAGTTGACTCAGACTAACTTACTCCATTTGGCCCACTTTGGAAAGAAACCACTAACTTGTTGCTTGGTGCAGAAAAGGCCTTTAGTTTGGATGGGCCTAATTGGTAAGCGTTATGCATAAATTGGGGTGTGGCTGTTACAAAAAGAGGAGCAATGGTACAGGGAATGCTGAACTCTTCTCCCCGCTGATAATCAGTACTAAATTTTACTGCCATCTGCCCTTTACCGTTGGTGGTAAAATCACAGGCAGCAGAAATAAGGAGTGAACTTGGTTTTCATGTTTTCAAGTTCCCCATCCTCAAGCATCTGACAAAGTGGGATTTTCTCCCATGAAAGCTCATGCAATAAATAAATTTGTTAGTCTTTACAAGTGCCACAGGACTCCTTCTTTGTTTTGGTTTTCATGGAATTCTGTTATATTGGCGGTTTTGCAGGGTAATGTTTGTAGGCTCCGTCTTAGTATATCCTTTGAATCTGTGAACAACTTCCAGGACAGATTTACATCTTGTGATATCTTGTCTATTTTTAAAGTCAAGATAATTAATAATCTGTGGTGATTGCAAGAGAACCTCAGTTTAAAAGTAATTCTAGTCATTCTTTTTGGTTTGTTCTCTGTTCCTGTACATCTAGTGATAAAAGTTTTACTCTAATCCAATTGATTATCTGCTACTGAGACTACTAAAATGTTGGGAGGTTGGCAACAATAGAATAGTGAAGTGGGATGGGTGCATCAGTGTAACTAAAATAGAGTGTTTACCTAAGTTACTATATCTGCCTACATCCTTCATCTTTTTCTTTAAGAAACTTCTGTCTCTGGCAAAAGGAAGCTCCGAGAATGAAGTGGAAATCCCTATTTCTGCAGGATAGGCTGTCCCCTACCAAACTTTAAGGAACATTAATTTGATTCAGCTAAGTGATGGCACATTGAATGTCCTTTCTTCACATTTATATGCCTCAGGTTGAAATAGAAGAATACAGTGTAGATTGTAGGAAAACAAACAAGGAGTCCTGTGGCACTTATAAAGACCAATAAGTTTATTTCTCACATGAGCTTTTGTGGGCATAATCTGACTTCGTCAGATGCATGAAATGGTGGGGGGGGGGGACACAACCACGTTGGGTGTAAATATATATACAGAGAAGGGTGGGTCATAATGTTAATTCAAACAGATCCAGAGGGATAGGCTGCTAGCCAATCCCTGCAAAGTCAACAAGCTTGAGTCATTTTGAATCACTTTGCAGGGATTGGCTAGCAGTCTATCCTTCTGGATCTGTTTGGATTAACATGACCCATCCTTCTCTGTATCTATATATTTACACCGAACATGCTGTTTTTTCCCAACGCATGCATCTGATGAAGTGGGATTATACCCATGAAAACTTGTGTGAGAAATAAACTTATTAGTCTTTAAAAGTGTCACAGGACTCCTTGTTTGTTTTACTGAAATAGGCTAACATGGTTACCTCTTTGGAACTTGTCACAGTGTAGATCAGGTGTTCTCAACCCCTGGCCCACAGGCCAAAAGTGGTCCATGGGGCTTTTTAAAATGGTCCGTGCTGCCCAGTCGCTGGCTGGGAGCCTTGCTGCATCTGCCCGTCTCCTCTCCGATCTCGGCCACAGCTCCAGGGGCTGCGGGCAGGGCCACAGGCTGGCGTGGCTGGAGGGTGTGCGGGCGTGGGGAGGGGAGGGTGTGGGTTGGCATGGCATGGCTGGAGAGGCTGGGGTAGGCTGGCACGGCAGTGGGGCATGTCCGTAGGCAGAGCAGATCGACTGGGGGCCGTGGGGTGGCACGGCTGCGGCTGGGAAGTGGGAGTGTGGGCCACGCTGTTGCTAGGACCCACATGCCTGCCCACAAACTGGCCCTGTTCAGGGGCATCCAGCAGTCCCCCTCCCCCTTTTAAAAAACAAACTTTTTTTTTTCCAAAAATTTTAAAATATCTATTTGGCTCGAGAGCCACAAATACAATTTTTACAACCCTGAATGGCCACTAGACCATTTAATTAAAATTGTATTTAAATTTAATTAATTGATTTTATTAATTTAATTAAAATTTAATTTGAATTTAATTTTAATGTAAATTTAATTAAATAGACCGGTGGCCCCTCAGGGTTCTAAAAATTATACTTGTGGCCCTCGAACCAAAATGGTTGGGTGTAGATTGTAAGATCTTTCGGGCAGGGACCATCTCTTTGGTTTGTGTTTATATACCCCGAAAGATCTCACAATCTACACCAGTGGTTCCCAACCTTTTTGGTTCAAGGGCCACAAATACAATTGGTGGGCATCTGGTCCATAACTACGGGTCCTAAGCATTATGACAATACAAATAAAATTAATTATTGGGCTACAAAGTGCTTGAAAAAATTGATCTTGACTAAATTGAAACTTTTTACCCCCACTTTGTAACTGTAACTCTTCAACTGTTTTTGCTGGTCTGTTTCTTGAGTCTGATCAACACTTGGTTAAATCACTATCAAACAGAGTTGGTTTAAAAACAAAAAATGGGGCGGGGGGGGGGGGGGATTTGGGGAATCTTTTTGTGAACATTTCCAAGGAAAAATTGTCAAAGAGGTGGCTATGTCAGTCTAGCTCAGCAAAACAAACAAGGAGTCCTGTGGCACTTTTAAAGACTAACAAATGTATTTATTGCATGAGCTTTTGAGGCAGAAAATCCACTTCATCAGACTCTTGAAGACGGGGAACTTTGTTAGTCTTTAAAAGTGCCACCAGACTCCTTGTTTGTTTTTTCAAAGAAAATTGTTTGGTTTTTTCCTCTCTGAACCTCCTTCTACCCTGCCCCATTAAAATTTTTCTAAACTGAGGATTTTTCAACTTGCTCTATGGCTGATCAAAAAGGACAAATTTTTCAGACTTCATTCCACTTTTTGTTCAAAAAATAAATAATTTATCCACTATATTATCAAATACTAAATTTATTTTTAGTTTATGAGAGAGAACAAAATACTTAAGTGAAAAATTGAATGAAGCATCAAATTTAGAATCCCTTTCTTCCAATTCTGAGATTTTTTGTTTTGTTTCGTTTTGTTTTCTCTTCTCTCCTGCACTGCATTTTCCCCACACTTTGCATTTTGTCAGATTCCTCCATCAGCTGAATCATTAGACTTCGGGAATATATCGAATTTCATGTTCAGTCGTCCATCTGCAAGTAGGTTTATTTAAAAAACAGAAATAAAAAGATATTTTTAATTCTGGCAGAAGAGTTTATATATAAAATTAAATGATGACATGGGGAAGTAGCAATAGTCTTATTTACATCTAGAAACAGACACTATATAAAAACAGTATTCTTGTTTCACTATGAATAATGTATGCAGAAAAATCAAATTAAATCTTCACACAAGACTATCTGGCTCCTTCTGAGGCTGTAATACAGTATGGACGAGGAATATTTCCTCTCCTTTGAATTATAGTAGGCATGTTAGGGAACCAGCACTCCTACCAAGTGTGATGGGTGAAATTCCCCATTATTAGCAAATATTGGGAGGAATGTTAAACATATGCATTAAATCCCCCCAGTTTCTATTGCACTGAGTCATTTTATTACCTCTCTAACCAATCCTTTCATAAGGTATTACAGAGATGCAATTCCCCATTTTAGTAGGTCGATAAAATTGTAATTGAACAGGCTGCAAGTGGGGCTGATTAGCCGTATAGTGAGGTAAGGTTTATACCTGGCGAGCAGAATAACAGTGTGCATTCCATTTAATATACATCTGAATCTAGCTTCTTGTGAATCAGGTCTGCTTTCTTGTCAGTTTAAATCAGCTTCTTTTATATGATTAGTTCTGTCTCATTTTGAGTTGCTTGTTTAAAGAAAAATGTTCATATTTCTCATACCTCATTTCTATTCAGTCCCCACCACCACTCCTTCCTATAGCAATTATTTTTATAGCTTTGTAGGGGAATGGTATTCTTAAATCTTTTCTGCTTGATGTGAGTGCGCCTTCCGTCACCTGAGGAGAATACAGTGATAAACCCTAAGACATTAAGGGTGAACAATACTGGGTTTTTGGAAGCATATACTATAAAATGTATACAAACTGTGAGAGAAATGGTAAAATAGCCTTATCAACAGTCATGCATAGCTTTTATTAATAGGCTTGGAAGGATTTGATTTTTATCGGTAAATGTCAGTAAACGTCAAGTTTGGGCATACACAAATAGATGGAAAAAATACTT
The DNA here is from genome assembly GCA_007922175.1 of Pelusios castaneus. Taxonomy (NCBI): domain Eukaryota; kingdom Metazoa; phylum Chordata; order Testudines; family Pelomedusidae; genus Pelusios; species Pelusios castaneus. Next base: position 3,617,572 of record ML685836.1, read on the forward strand.
CCATCGATAACAAAAATTTATAGATTGGTAAAGTAAGAAAAATGCTGCCTGGGAACTTATTAGAGTTAAGGTTATTTATTCTATATATTTTGATATGTGATTTAGACAGTTTGTGTTCTAACAGGTCAAAAGCGTTAACTCTTTGAATCTGTGTCTCTTGTCATTAAATAATTATCTGATCTCCGGAGAAGTTCCTACAACTTTGAAAATGAAAGTCAATACAAATTTTAAAAATAAACATAAATATTATCCATTGAAATAATACTTTAAAATGAATTCTTCCAAGGTTATTTATTAAGAAATATACTGAGAGGGCAGAGAGAAGGCTGGAAAGAAGTGCTTTATCTCATAGGAAGATGGAATAAATGATTATTTCACTCAGGCCTTTTGGTCACAGTATGATGTTTCCAATTGTGAAACATGATTGTAGGCAAGCAGACAGCATAATTATATCATTTACCTTTGAGGCTAGTATATATAATGGTTTGGAAACGTTAGGGCTCTTTCTATTTCTACTTCTCTCTATCTAATTGCACCTAGTAATTTAGCAATCATTTTACAGGCTTAGTCCAGGAGGCGATGAGGATATTGCAGGTGGTGGTGTGATGGGAAAAAAGTTTAGCCAGTATCCATGCAAATTTCATTGCTAGCTACACCCTTGTATGTGAGGGCAGAGATTTTTTTTTTTCCCCTTTTCTGTCAATTATGCGGTCTGAACACAGGCTTGGGAGGTAGAAATTCATGATCGCCATATTTGGGGTCGGGAAGGAATTTTCCCCCAGGGCAGATTGGCTTGGGCTTGGGGGATTTTTTGCCTTCCTCTGTAGCATTGGGCATGGCTCACTTGCTGGTTGATTCTCTGTATTTTAAAGTCTTTAAATAATTATTTGAGGACTTTAATAACTCAGTCATAGGTTAGAGGTTCATTACAGGAGTGGGTGGGTGAGGTTTTGTGGCCTGCATTGTGTAGGAGGTCAGGCTAAATGATCATATTGGTCCCTTCTGACCTTAGTCTATGAGATTAAATCCACGTTCTGAAATAGGCTTCCTTTTGTGGTTTTGGGCAAGTCACTAAACCAGTATTTTGAAGCATGGGTGCTAAAACAGGCACCTGAATCCACATTTAGGTACTTAAATATATAATTTGATTCTTCCCCCAGAGGCATGTGGCACAGCCAACTGAAATGCCCAAATATGGAGTTAGGTGGCTATCTTTAGGAATTAGTTTGAAAATTTTCTCCTTTTCTTTTCTCAAAGATTTTTGTGAGGATTAACTAACATTTGTAAAACACTTTTGAAAATAAACATACCCTTCTAAGGGCAAAAGTTTATTATTGTCAAGGCATAAGAAATGGCAAGGAAGCTTTTAATCCTGTAATCATCCTTTTCTATCGCTTACATTTTGCTTTTACATGATTTTTCAGGTTTTAAAAAATTGTCTTTCAAAACTTCAGGAGAGGATAGCAAAATGGATTAAAAGTTTTCAGCTTTGGAAACTTGTGCTGCAAATCAAAGATTTTTAAACCATTGTGAAGATGTCCACCTAGTCCTTACTAAACTTGTGTTCCAGATCTCAATGGACATTTATTTGTCCACATCACAAAACTGCCTGTATTTTGTGGGATATACTGTTTGAATAGTCCTCTCTCTTGAGTTCCTGGACTGGAAAAGGTTTGTATAGAGCAGGGGTGCATAACCTTTTTTGGCCAAAGGCCAAATTGCATTTTCTAAGGCCACTCGAGGGCCACAAATGCAACGTGCGGGGGGCTGCGGGGGTCACATCACATGATCCCCCAGCTCTCTCTGCTCCCAGAGGGCCGCACAGAGTATGCTCATGGGCCGCATGCGGCCCGGGGGCTGCAAGTTGTGCACCTCTGGTATAGAAGAAGGCATATGTATGACTTGAGTAAAGGAGATTTGTACAGCACCTGTCAATATTACACCTCCCAGTAGTTAGTACTATTAATGCTTTAATTCCATCACCACGAAATTCAGCCACGACAACATTTATGAAATTGTATACTCTTTGCTTTTATTTTCAGAGAGAATTTTTTGAAAGACTTGATGTATCTACTCATTTCCAAAAGTAAACTGGGGTTGGTTGGCTGTTTAAAATAACTTTCTTCTTGTGGTAGCAGATTAGAATTTTATGTATTAAGCAGCTTCAGAAGTTGTTGAAAGCTCATAAAGATGCCTCAACTATTTTTAGCTATGTTTTTGCTGTGTGTTTGCTCAAAAAATAGTGAAGTTCTTGCCTAGCCTTTTACAGCTGCTGTGTTTGTAGTGAAAAAGATTATTCATAACACTTGGAAGGTTTTAATATAATAATCCTCTTGGTAGAGAGCTATGGCACTGCTAAAGAAGGTGGTTACTTTTCTATAGTAGTTTACTTGCTGTATTATCACACACTGTGATGCTTAGAGGTGGGTGACATTTACCTGTCTTGTATGGGGTGAATTGAGTCATGGTCCATGGGTGGAGCTGTATGCAACTTGAAATGTTGCTTTTGTTAGAGAAGTGAAAACTCAGAGCCAAGTTTATGAATTTGAACCACTCTTATATTTCAGGAGGAATCCAGACAAGAGTTTGAAGTTTTGACTGAGTTTGAGTTTTTTTGCTTTGTCAGAACTTAAAACTCACAGTGAAATTTGGGGACCACCAGCTTATGAGACTGTAAATAGAACAAGTTCATGTGAGCCTTGATAAAGTGAAATTGTGTGGTGTTTTGTTTCTGAGTCCAAAGGCCTTCTGATTTAACAGTATAGTTGTGGATAGAGAAGTGCCAATTTAACTTGTACTCATTGTGTGTTCTGAGTCCTATTTGATTAGCTTACTGTCAAAAAACAAACAAACAAACAAAAAAAAAAAACCCCCCAAAACATTTTTACTTCTGTCTGCCATGTTGATCTACTATATCGTAGTGGAAAGAACAAGGTGGAATATATTTGCCATCTGCATTGCCAACTAAAAACCAGGTTAGCTCTGTTCCAGAATCTTTGTGATTGGTGATATGTTATGCAAATTTGAAGACCTTGCATGTAAAATGGACATCGCTGGTGGAGAATAAATAGTATTAAATAATTTTGAGTCACTTTTTTGTATTCGGATTTGAGTCCTAGTTTCTTTCTTCTGTCAGCTCACCCCCCATTCCTGTACATATGCATTCCAGACCTCCACTTTATTTAAAAATAGTGTTCTAGATGTGTAGTAGTAAGACTAGCGATTTCAGTGAGATACATTTCCACTTTTCATCCTGGGGAGACAGTGTGGCTAGAGCACTGACCCAGGAAGTGGGAGATCTGAGTTCCAGTCCCTGCTCTGCCATAGACTTCCTGTGTGACCTTGGACAAGTCACTCTGTGCCTCAGTTCCCCATCTGTAAAATGCAAAACATACATTAAATACATTGTGAAGCACTTTGAGATTTGCTGACAAGAAGCACTATATAAGAAATAGTCATTATTACGTTATTTGGATTTCAAACCAAGATAATGCACAAGTAGGCAGTGACCTAATCTGAAAAACAATTTAAACCAAATTATTATTATGCATTTGTCCACACACTGTAGTCTTGCACACTAGGGCTGAAATAATGTTTTAAATATTGTTGTTAGTAAGTTGGCATGAATAGCACTGTTTCCACGATCAACATGGGTAGCAATTTTATTCCTATAAAACTTTACCTTGGACCACTTAGAACAGTGCTGTAACTCCATGTTACAGACTAACAGTTCTTGGACCAAACAATTCCTGTCTGCGCTGGGGATGGAATTCATTTTAGTACCTTGGTTTTAAATAGCAGCTGTAGTCTCAGCATAGATAGAATTTTGACAGGCAGAGTATAATTGTTCAAATTAGACATTAGCCAGATATTCTTACTGCTAGGATTATATGTTTACTAGATACTAGCAACATGGGCATGGGACATATTTGGGTTTAGGGCCTATGTGGATAATTGACAGTAAGTCAAAAACATATTTGTGCCATGACTGTAATGCTATTTCATACTTTGCAGTATCAATTATCTCTGAAGTTACATAGCATGCATCTTGTGTAGTATTTTATTTTGGACATTGACGCAGAATACTTTTAATCTGTAAAGACTGGTTGGTTGGCTTTTCTCCTGTGGAGTTGTTCTTTAAAACCTATTGAGGAGTCTTTGGCTTAGTGGTTTTATTCCTTACCCTTGTGATATCATTCCTGTTGAGCAATAACCCACTGCTCTGCTATTTTGAGTTCCATGTTTGTTCTGTTTCTTTGTCTATTCAGCACGTTGAGGTCTTTATTTTTGTTGTTTTTGTCTTTTGAGTAAACTGGCTTTATTATTTTGCTGCTTAATATATTAGGTGTTTTCTGTGTCAATGTTTCTGCAGCCTTTGTCTCAACAATTTAAATGTCTTGGGACTGCCAAGTCAAACAGTTTGTTTTGGCTGTGCATGCTCATCTGTTCAGTAAAATACTACACATTCCTAGTAAGTGAATAAGATGTAAAAATAGCTCCTACATTTCTTTCAGTCTTTCTGTTTTTAGTACCAACCTTATGAACCAAGGCCTTGTTTTATACAGTGAGATTCAATCTTTAGGTTCTCTGGGAGGGAGGGAAAGAAGGAAGGGATCGGGTAGTGCATGCTTCACATATATGCTGTGTGCCTGATAACCTCATCAACCAAGTTTAGTGTTGACCGCCGTGTGCTTACAGCTGCATTGTTTATGTGGATTCTCCCTTTTCTTTCAAGTTCTCTTTGCTTCTTTTAATTTCTGGGGGATTTTAATTTCGCTTTCAACTTTTTTGGAGACCTCCAACTTAAAATCTGCACATTTTGAACTAATATTGAGCACTTTTACTGCCTTTCATGCAAGGACCAAAAATGTTTTAAAGATGTTAATCTTTGCCAAACTCTTCAGAAATAAGTGGTGATATTTCAGGCATATCAAGAAAATGAGGCCTGGATAGGTGGACCGATCGAAAGTCACATGGTGATGCAAATAAGAATAAAATGAAGGAATCGTGACTTCCACTCTCCTGCCGTGAAGCCAGTGCTTCCCATATGTGATCATATTTTACATTTTCCTTTTTAATATGAATTAATTTGCTTCAGCCCTTTTTCTTTTTTCTTACACTTGTTGACATTGTTTTCCACTGTCACATCTGTGCATGAATATTATTATTTATTATTAGAATAATGATAGCATTCAAAGTCCCCAACTTCAGATTGGGATGCCATTGTATAAACATGTAACAAGTGATGGTCCTCAGGCTGAACAGCTTACACAAATAGACAAAGAACGGGAGAAAGGTCCGTCTTTCAAAATGAATCAATGCAAACCACCTAGTTATATAATGGAATAACTAAGTAGAGAGAAGGATGCCCCGGAGGAAGGAATGGTTGCATTCAACTTACTTTTAGACTAGATTTTGAGTTTGAGTCTGAATAAGGAATAGGATTTGGTTCAGATTCGGCAGCACTGAAAGATTGCTAGATGTCTTCAGCCCTAAATGGTAGAAATTTCCCAAAACAGCATTGAGAATTTTTTTTTGTCATTAAGAATGGGAATCTTGGAAGTGTTAATAGTTTCAAGGCTTTTGAAAAATAGGCATCTCCAGTTGGAAACCTGACTTGAAACAAACAAACAAAAAGGTTCAGTTTGTATAAAGTTAAATGAACTCTAATCTGAACCATTTAATTGGTTCTAATGACTTTCTGGTTTTGGCACCTTCCAAGTTTCTAAAGATTTGTTTTGAACTATCTGTTTTGATTAAGTTCCTCATCCAGAATCCTATTGTGATATAGTTACCAAATCAGACACATGCAAGGAAATGAAATCTTGATACTGCTGGGGCAGGGCTAGTTCTTCTACATGCAATGCAAAAACAGATGGGTCAATAAGACTTAAATTGATCAATTGGCATGTTTGACAAACAGTATCATTCTTTACTTACAGCTGTGTGGAATTGGGTTGCTCTTCTTTCCCTACCTTTGAAAATAAAGAAATTCTTCCAATGAGATCCTTGCTATTGAAGGCTCCACTCATTCATGTGAGTGAAGGTCAAATACAGGAAATGGCTTTTGGAAAGTAATTTTAAGCCACAGAACAAAAGAAATAGTTCTCACTACAACCGAGTTGCACATGGTATCAAAAACAATCTCAGGAGCCATGAAAGTGGGATTGTGTGGCACAAAAGCGATTGAAAAGATACTTGCATTAACTATCAAAAAGGTTTGTGGGCAAGACCCTTATTTTTAATTGTCTACGCTGAGGTTTTATTCTAACCCTAATCATGGAACCACACCACTGAGGCTGCCAGTTCCGTGTTGCTCTCCAGGATATAAATGGTGCAGGATGTGTAAAACTGCTGACTTGATCCAGCTCTCTTGAGAGTTCAGATCTGACCCATGAATTGGTTAGCTGTAGCCAACTGCTGACCCGGGCAAAGCAAACAGTGTGTTCTGTGCAATTAGCTCCTGTGTTAAGAGTCACATTTCTGTTTTTCAGAGATGTGTAACATTAAGAGTTGGGTGTTGCTAGAGGACTGTTAAGGGTCAATATCGGATAGGCAGAGTCTGTTTGCTCTGTGTTGACCATGGCTTCAGTGTTGTTCGGGGAGGTGGTGTTACTGTGTTGTCATCAGTGGGTGCTGGCAGCAGGAGGAGACAAATTTGAGTGTATACATATGCACAGCTAGTTTGATGCTCAGTGACTGTCAACCTATCTTTGTTGCGTAAACCAGGGCTTATTCTGGATGCAGTTCCCTCTAGGCTTCTCCCTTCTTCCCAGAAGTGCCCAGTCACTTCCTGGTTTGTGGTCTTTCCATGGAGTTTATGAATCTACCTACTTTTCCTACTTGGCCAAAAAGCAGGAGATGTGCAGTAGGGAGGGGCATGGTAGGAATGTAGTCTCATGTTTAGCAGATCTTTGCAGAGGGTTAGTGTTGGAAAGGATATTGGCCATGGTCTTCTACAAACTCATTTTACAAAACTCCTTACATTTGCCACTAAGCCCATGTAGTGTTAGGGTTAGTAATAATTTTATAAATCTGATTTACTTGTCACCATTTTTGTTTGTTTGTTTACTCTTTGCATTGGAAAATGAAACTAGACCTGTTTCCCTTCCTGACACACATTACCATATTGTTGTGTGCTGGATCATAGCACTGCAAAGAAATAATTAAGCAAGAATTTGTTCACTGAAACATGACAAGAAAGTATTTTAATGTGTAAGTTTTGTAAACCCCAGTTTTTTAATATAAAATCTAAATTATCTGACTGTGCCCTCTGGACTACTGTCAGGGTATCAGCAACATTGCAGTAATAACATCATCAATAAAGTAACTATTGCTTTTTGAAGTCAAATTGTTACTGATGGTCTTCACAATACTTTTGAAAGATCACTAACTGTAGCTGTGTTGTCTTTATCCATTGATAAATTGAGATCTCTTGGCAATTGGTCACACTGAGTACAAACCAGTATATAACCATAGTTACATAATGTTGTAGCTCCGACATAAGTGTACGTTTCTTGCTTTTTATGCTGTAGCTTTAAATTTTAAAAACCCACAATGAATTGTTAGTGGAATGCCTTTAATTTAATTGATATGGATAGTTATATGTCCCACTGTTTCAGAATTAGATGAAGCTGCATTGTCTCTAATCCATTATTTGACCTTCAAAGAAGGTAATGGAAACTTGTTTGCCTGATACACTACATTATAAAGTTTTTCATCTTAGAAATCCTATTAAAGGTCCTTTAATGCCCTTCTAAACATACCCATTATTCTTGAAACAGTTTTATTTGGATTTATAAGACTTTTTCATTTCATATTACTGTCTGCATATGCACAGGCCTTCATTCTTGGACAGACAGATTGTTTAAATGCATGGGATTTTTCCTCTTCCTAGTGACTAGTTTGCAAAGGGGTTGTAGGACTTAATTCTACTGTTGGCTTAATGAAGATTCTTCATTCAGTGGTTCAGGGGTAGAAGCTTGGGAGAAAATGGCCTTTGTGCTGTTTGGTCCAGTTCTAAAAGCTCTTAACATTTGCAGAAATGCAAAACATACCATCCTTGTAGTAACTTATTTAGCCACTTACAGGTCCCTGATCTCAATCATAATGTTGTTATTTTTGCCTTTGTGAAGAGATTTGAAATTCTTTGTTTTTCCTTTAATCCCTACAGAGTCAGATGGAATTCAGTGTTGCATCTCTGTCTATTCAAGAACAAGGTTCACAAAATGAACAGAGGCAACTAGTTAAGGCAGCTCCTTGTGTCCAGGCTCTCAAATCTTCTCAGGGTAATAAGGCACCTAGCGCTGATGGGCTAATACCCTCCAGGAAGGAAGAAGAGTCATCTTTCTGGAAGATCAATGCAGAGCGCTCAAAGGTTGAAGGCCAACAGTCTGAATTTCAGTCCCTGACCCCCAGCCAGATCAAATCCATGGAGAAAGGAGAGAAGTCTCTTCCAACATATTACAGGCAAGAGTCTGCTCCGAAAGAGGCAACCAAAGCTGAGAAGCCCAGTATAGCTAAACAAGACAAGCTGGTCACCCCAAGCCTTCCTGCCACATCGCTAGAATCAGAGAAACCTCGACCCAACCAGCCTTCTGCTAACACTCAAGATGACCTTTTTCTTTCTGAGCAACCGGCATTGACTAGGTCAAAAATCAAAGATGCTGATGGCACTATGCCTTCAGACCCACCAACGTTTGGACAGGTAAGGACCACTATTTAATCCGTTATCTTTCATTTTTGAGAGTGAGTAATGCACAAGTCTAACGAGGTCACTCAAGAAGATTAGGGATTCTATGGAGCACTAAATCCCAGCTAAGCTTGTCTTTTTTTTTTTTTTTTTTTAAATGCTGCAGATTGAAGAAATTCATTCAACCAATGTACTAATTTGTCTATTTCAGTAATGGTTATTTTTCCTACAGCATATTACTGTATTACATAATGCCTTTTATCCAGTAAACACACACAACCAATTCACCTCTGAAACAGCAGCCCTTTCGGAGCAGAACATTGCTGCTGATTGATTAACAGCAAACTACAGACCAGTTAAGACAGGAAATGAGAGAATATCATACCCCATTGAAACAAAGGGTTATTTTTCATTTGGAATAACAACAAAAGTCGCACAGTCATTTAATACTCCTGTGGTTTAAAGCTTTTCCAGGTGAAACAAGAACTTAGAACTAGTTGGTTGCAAAAGGGAAGTTCTCTAAAGGCAGCAGGCTAAAGAGATGAATTGCAGCAGCTGGGAAGCTGCTAGATATTTTTTTTTTTTTTTAAACCTCTCCCCCACCCCCTCAGCCAGTTCCCCAGGGGTCTGCTTTCTAATGTGTTCTGTTGAAAAAGATAAGGCAGGAATAGAGCAAGTTCAAGTTTGTGACTTAACCTTTTCAACCCAAAACCATCTTGAAAGTAACTCAGCTGCGTATTAGGAACTATTTGAAATGCAGATGCTTGTCTGAGAAAAGGAAAGGCACAACAGGATACGACTTTGGTGGGCATCCAACCTAAACAATGGGGAGGGGAAGGAAAGAAATAAGTTTAAAAACCAAAGAGAAAAGAGACCTCCGCTTTTTCAGTGTTACCAACCCCTTGTGTAATGTTACTGTGTGGCGATGTCTCCTGAAGCTAACTACTCTACAAACAGATACACTAGTTCTATTGTTCAGGAATCACTTCAATCCCATTATAACAAATTTTGGGTCCTTCAAGACAGAAGGTCCTATAAGCTAACTATTACACACACACACTTTTATATAGCAAATTCTGTAACGAATTATTTTGTCACTTAAGTTTTCTAAAAATATAACCATGCTGAACTAGTGTTAGTAACAATTTAATATTAAGGTTTGTTGAGATTTGCACTTGTAATTATTAAATATAGACTAAATTTGGCACAGTAACTCTTCAGAAAACAATTGAACTTCCTTTGTGGAACCCTCACTTGAAACTTCATCCTGTTTTCTCTCCTTTTATTTTAGATTCTTTTAGCTAAAAAACCATATTTGCCACAAACTCCCAAACTTCTTAACCTTACATTCTGATAACTCAGACATAGGCCACCTTTGAAGCTTTACATGTAAACAACTAGTTTTCTCACCGTATTTGGGAGAGGCAAAATTAATCAGGTCTATCAGATAATTTAGTTTTTTAATGCTAACAGCCTGGCTCACTGACTTAGAGCAGTCTGAAAACGAGATGGGGAAATTCATGAAGTTTTGTTTGGTGTATTCGTCAGACATTACTCCCCAGCTGTGCTCTGCACGTGACCCTGGAGAGGCAGGCTGGGCAAACAGGAGTTGTGGGGATATACTCTGCGGAAGAGACTGGGTTTTGATAGGTCATGGGGTAGGGATGCCGAGAGGCTGGGAGAGAAGATCATGGGGAATGCTAAGGTGATGGGAACAAGGGCTCTCCTGAGACCGTGGTTTGGGGGAAAAGTCCACTGTGTCTGCATCAAGGTTTTGAAGAGCTCCTCTGACACTGCCTTTCGTGGCTGGGTGCACCAAGGCAGGAGTGCTGGGCAAGCCAAGAATTTGTGATAAGGTGTCTGTATCAAGGACTCTTCATGGCACTTACCTTGCTGCAGAGGCACTGGATTCCCAAACCTTTCACGTGGACCCAGTCTACCTCACTTCCATCCACTGCTTTTCCATATGGCCCTCCACTGTCTCTCTATAATCCCAGAGATGTGTGTGCTCTGGGTGGCAGAGAAGACCCATGTGAGTTTGAGAAGGAGAACTGGAGTGTAGATGTGATAATGAATGTCTTCACTGCTTATTTCATGGTTTTCTACTGCTTGCCTCAAGGGGCTGTGCGCTAATACTTTCCAGTGTGTGTCATGCCTTATGGTACGCCTCAGAAAGTAAAGGCACTTTTTACAGCCTCAGAGATCAGCCATTTTATTTGTGAAATTGGGGGTGGGTGGGTATGAGGCCACAAAAGTCACAAGGCTACACAACTTGCTCAATATTTAGCAAACTGCCAAAACTTAAGAATGGAAAAATGTTTAGGAAGCTATTTCATTAAAGTCATGGGGTGGATTGTTCTTGTTTCTAAGAAGGGGGAAGCTTTTTGGCTTCTCCCTGCTGAGAAATACGGATGGAAATAATAGCAAATTATAATATGCCTTGTCATATTTTGCTGACATAATGATTTGTGTTTGATTTAATGTAGTTTTTTCTAATTGGTTGAGATACGATTGTCTTGCCCCAGAAGTGATTTGTCTTGGTCAGAATTTCACTGCATTTCAAGGAAGACGACATGGGGAGTCTGATGTTGTGAGAAGATGACTGTCTCCACAGTTATTGACTGAACATCTTTCATAAATACTAAATTAATTTTGTGATGGCAGCAAATTTGATGGGTACAAAATGTAATATTGCATCAGTATGAATGCATGCAAGATTTCAATTAAATTTCTTGGTACTGACCTTCTGAACTGGAAGAGATTAAGATGGCTTTAACTTCTGGGAAGCAAGTGGACAAATAACATTGTTGTCGTCATCACTTACATAATAGTAATCTGTTTGAATTAGAATGTATGGCTGGATTATGTGTTTTCTCCTCCTCTATCCCCTTGCGTCCTGAAAAATAATCATAACGTGGGTTAGCGAGAGGGAATAAAATAATTTCTTTATCAGCAGAACACGAAAATATTGATTATGCTGATAATTAGAAGTACTTTTTTGCTCCTCATTCATATGTGGATTTTTTTACATATGTCTATTCCAGGGGAGATGCTTTCAAGCATCCAGGAGTACAAGGGAAGAATGTGAAATGTTGGTAATTGAAATGTGGCCCTTACAGTTTTTATTTACACCCTTTTAAATCTAAGTGTCAGTCATTTCATTTGATCCTGCTAATTGTTGTGCTCTATATTTTCTTTAAATACTCATCTACTTTTGTGTTTCTCTTACAGAGTAATACAAGCAATGTTATCTTGAAGACTGGCTTTGATTTTCTAGACAACTGGTAAAGAGAGTCGAAAACAGTTCAAATCAATTTTGGGGAAGAAAAGGGGCATCTTTCTTCTTGTACGTTAAGTTACTAGCATCTGTGTATTTTAAAAAAAAAGTTTCAAACTTTTAATGTTGGTTTTGTATGAACATTTTTGTAAGACCAGATGCATTTTTTGTATTTTAAAAAGATTGTGATAGAAGTGTAGTCTCATTTTGGATTTTTTTTAATGGCTGTTACAGGTTGAACAGTTATTGTATAGGGGAAATAATTTTCTAACAATGTATATGTTAAGGACAAAAAAGTTAATCAAAACCCCTGAAGAACTGCTTTCTGTTTTCAGTACCAGCCTAGACAGTATGGCTCACAACACTACTATAGGTCTCTACAACAATCAAATTAAGCACATGTGGTATTACACTAAGTAAGCTACTAAAACTCATCCATGGCTGCTGCAGGTAACTCTATAATGAAAAAAGCATATTAAAAAAGTTGTATTACTTTGTATGTTTCATATTTGGTTTGACAGTAATTTTTCTACCCCTATTTTTGAGATGGGGCAAGGGTTTTACCAAAAGAATGGCTCCAAAGTAGCACTGCAGCTGTGCCTGAGAGGTGGAATAACGTCCGTTTTTGAGAACAAAACAAAACAGCACATGTCTGGGGAAAGTATTTGTAAAACATAGCGAATAGGGTAACAGACTGAAAAAAAATCAATCTTCCAGGAAATGCAAACCTGCAGAGGTCACTGCTTCCTTTGGTATCATATGTATCACCTGCTAGCAAAAATGGTGGAATGAAGCAGCAGTATCTGTGGGAGCACAGAGCTCCACTTAAGTTTTTGTTACAGTAAACAACTATAATTTGTGGCAAAGCCTAGCAATAAGGCTTTTTGTACTTTTTAAAAACAGCTATTTGTCTTGAGGACAAATGAGTCTGGTTTCTGATGTTCTTCTGTCTTGTGGATACCTTCTCTGTGGTGTTCAACATTCAGATGCTGTTTTCTTCTGAGGTATACCTAGAATCTTGAGGGGACATGATTGTCTCCATTCCTGCTTTTGAATGAGCTTCATCTGGTGTTCAGTACAGAAAACAAGCCTACAGCCTTCATTTGAACTGCTATCTCTGAAATGCAGCAGGATTTACACACACAGACTCTCACTGTGTTTACCTTGCCTTGAAGCCTTAATTCCCCTTCCGCACAAGCAATGAATGGTCTGCTCTGATGCCAAAGGCTTTATGACCTTTCACTTTTACCTCATTAATTTGTTCCCAAAATATTTGTTTGTGGTAGAAGGCACAATCTATGACTCATTTCATTTAATGGGTCCATACCAAAACTACATTCAAGGCCAACTGAGGGGTAGCCTCCACCAGCTAGACCATAATTCCCCTAGGCCTCCCTTCGGCTGACATTTAATAGTTTGTGCTTTTTAACAGTGGCAGTTAGATTATGAAATGCGCAGGTTCTTTCTGCAAAACACTGCCCTATATAACCTAAGCCTTTGTTTTTAAAAACCAACCTTCCAACTTTTCCAGTACCCAGTTTACAAAATGATGCACTGCTGTATTGCTTACTTTGTAGACAGATGACATATGTTGGAATCAACCGCAGTAAAAAGTTATTCAGTTCAGCCTAATTTTAAAATCTAGCCTTGTTCTAAACAAGTAGTAGTAAAAAATAGAGCTTCAGGTGGCTAGTAATAAAGGGAATTTAAGATGAAACCCCATTCAATTTTGTTTAAGTGGTAAATTGCCACTCATACTTAAGTGTATTTAGAGCATAGTTTGATAGTAGTTCAGAAATTTCTTTTATTTTCATTCCTTCTTGATATATATATAAAAAAGCTATAAAATGGGTCTTGTATTAGTACTGTGCAGCTCAGGAGGAGGCTTCAGAAGGTTGCTCCTGTATTTTTCCAGCTTTCTATGGGCCTAGATTATATTTACAACTTCGCTGTTCAGTTTAATATTTCTAAATGACTCTTATAGGAGCCATTACCCTGTCACCTGGCATTAAAACTGTAATTTGAGCTCATATTCCACAGATGTATAAAACAGTGCTGATCTGCACTTTTCTTCGCAGAGGACTGAGTCCTTGGAATTTTTTTTGAAACTGCTGAATGACACGAAATGTGCATTTTTCCAGCTATTAATAGAATTTTAAAGTCTAAAAGTGTTTTCTATTAATTGAAACATTTGGTTGTGAAATAATACCTTATATCCCAGCAAGAAACATAAACTTTAACTTGACTTAGATAGTTGTAACTCTTTGTGGGGAATTTCTTAATGTTGGGAGGAGCATTCTTTTACCTTGCTGCTAAAAAAAAAAAAATGAAAAATTTATAATAGGCTTTGATCTGTGTTCTTTATTCCCCTCTTCCTTTGATGTACTGCATACTATGCACCTTGGGACCAGCTGGTAGAACATGCTGCAAAACATTTGCTCATCCCAGTAGGTTTTTCCTTGCTGTGCTCTGACAGCGAGAGCTAGCGCTCCTCCCTTTGATGATGTTTTTTTTTAATTAAAAGTTCTTACAGAAAAATTGTACATGGTCACGTTTTTATATTAACAAACCTTTAATAAAGCCACTTTAAAGAATATTTTTGTTTCTGTTTTATGGGTACCTTGCTAGCGCCTTACCTTACCTCCACCACAGTTGTAGAATGTATTTGGTAACTATATATTGAATTGTAGGGGGAAGATGAGTTAGAATTAATACAGACCTGAGAATCTTGACACTCAAAATGCTGCAGGTATTTATCCTGCTATCTTTCTGATTATTATATGTATTTAATACTATGAAAATAGAAGCTTCATACAGTTTTTTCTAAATATTTGTATTAAACTTACAGTATGCGTCCTCATTTTGGGAACAGTTGTGATATCCTGTTCTCTAGAAGAATGTGGGAGAAAGAAAATTAAATGCAGAGTTTAGTATAGACTCCCATGTAGTTTATTTAATTATAATGTGGGCTGAAATACTAATGAAAAGATTAGAATTTGATACTTACAACTTTCCAAAGCAAGTTTTTTTTTTTTAAACAAAAGTGCAGATATCCATTTAAAGTGGGATCCTGAATGAAAATATTGCAGCTGAAATACAGAGAGCAGAAAAAAAAATTTCATAAAGATGGATAGAAAATCAATAACTTACTTTTATGCATCAGTATCATGAGTGACTAAATACAGGTCTAATGGAGATGTCAGTTATGCCCTTTAATTGTTTTCCTAAGCAGTAGCAATAAAACGCTCTAAAGCATCTTGGACAGAGATATGCCTGCAGTGGCTACTTTAACACGTCCACAACCCCTTTATCAGTAACACTCCTATTTTGAGCTGCCTTAATTACAAAACAAACAAATTAGTCTGAATTTTTACCAACAGTCGAAGCATTCTAGAAATCATTTTAAGGAATGGAATTTTAAATGAGCAATGGGGAAAAAAAAATCTATTATGGAGAGACAATCAGAATGAAAAGCTATCACACATAGTTCTAACTGCGAGGATCTGTATTAAGTGCATCTGTATTAGGCAAAATGTGAGGAATCCTAGGGAGGTGGCAAGTTTTCTTCCACAAGTTACACAAGACGGAGCCCCAGATGGCACAAATTGTCAAAGGCCTATTGCAGTCAGTGTGGCTATGACAGCTTACACCTCTTGAGGGTCTGACTCCCACATAGCCTAATAGAGCATAGAATAACTTGTATTCTATGAGATGGCTCTTGCTGCTGGGGTACCTGAGGGCTGCTTCACATTAAAGAAAAAAGGAAAAAATGTTCTGGTAACACTTGTCATAGTCCCTCCGAGTCCTACTAGCCTTTACAGATGCCATGACGACTGTATCAATGAGAAAGCTTTGTCAAAGATTTGTCAGAGATCCTTATCCACATGGAGAAAGCCATAGTGGGAACCAGAACCATAAACTGTATTGTTCTGCCAGGGATAAACAACCCCCCTATTTCAGATCATACAGGATTCAGACCTCAATACTCAATTTGGGGGGAATGTGTACCAAGGAGCAGGGCAGTTTGTATGGCAGGCCTGTGGCTCTACTCACGTTCTTGGTTCAATTTATGGAGTCACATTACTAGGGCCTCAATGCTATCTCAAAAGGCCACCTTGGGGTTCCAGAACATGGAGCAGATACCATACGAAAGTGAGTGCTGGCATGATCTGTATTAGGGTGGATTGGTTGGGAGAGGGAGGTGTTGGTTCATTCCCTACTCAGTTGTAAATCTCAAGACACCAAGGGGTCTCATCTGGAGTAGAGAGGCCAACGAAGGCCTCTTTGAAAAACACTCCACTTAGTATTAGTGGAAACAGCTCAGACCCACATTTTGCCTTCTGTCTGCCAACCATTATAATGGAGAGGCCACAGCACTTGGGAAGAGAACAAAAGGCGATCCCTGTGTAATATCCCAAACAACTTTTTCTCTTCCCAATCTGAACAGGTATCACAAGCACCTGGCTGAGCATAAGGTACTGTTCAATGGACATCATCATCTCTATTCAGGCTGCAACAATGCTTTGTATAAAGACTTTTGAGATGTCTGTAGAGCAAAAGGTACTAAGTAAAATCTAACAACATTGTTAAACAAAAAGGAAAGGATCTATAGAACACACTTTATGGTGCTATAGCTTAATGGCGGTAATCAAAGTCATATTATTGAGCAAAGGTAAATGGACACAAAATCAGCATGCTTAATTGTATTTGCAATGCCCATAAATTAGAATTGGTTTTCATGGCAGCCACAAAATAACAGTTTTCCCTACAGTAGTGAACTCTAAGAATGGATGAAAAGGAATGAAAGAAACCCAAAAATATAGAGAAAGATTTAAGAAGAGTGAATACATTTTGAAAGCCTCTTTGAAAAACAATGTCACCAAAATAAACAGAGAACAAAGTGATATAAATGGGCCTGACCTGTCTTTTGCCCCACATGTGTGTGCAAGTGCTCGTAACAACTCACTTGAATGGCCCTGATCGTGCCCGAAAGTCAGATACTTAGATGTGAAAATTATCTTAATGGTGTTTAAAAGGAATTGTATCTATGAAAATAGATACTAGGCTTTAAAAGTCTGCCGAAAGTACTGATACGTGTAAAGTTTTATTTTACAGCAATACAAATATAAATGTTTTGACTACTATAACAACATATGGCAAGGGGTTCTTCCTTTTGATACTATATTTAAAGGAGGTGAGAGAAGAGACAAGATGGGGAAATAAAACCATTTAAAAAGTAAAAGAGTGGAGGAGGCTAATGAAGTAGGTTTTTGTCTTAAATGAACACTCTGAATTATAAGGGGTGAAATCATAGCCCCACTAAAGGCGGTGGCAAAACTTCCTTTGCCATCAGTGGGCCAGATTTTTATCCTCAATCTGTTTTGGTTGAAATAATGGACAAGAGAACCGTGTATGGGCACAGATGTCTTTGCCTTATCCAAGCATAGCTGTTCAGATTTTGTAAAATCTGAAGGTTCTTCTATTTCAGGGCAAATGTGCCTGTATTCTCCGTCTGTGGTTCCTCCAGAGCACTTGAAGGTTTCCTAACTCCCAAGCATCTCCTCTCTTGGATAGAGGTTCACATCTCACTCCCTTCCCCTGTCTTACACTGTGATATCACCTGCAAGTTAGTCTCCCTAATGGCCAGAACCTATGGCTACGTCTACACTTATTAAAATTAGTTTGAATTAGTTAGTTCGAACTAACTAATTTGAGTTAGTTAGAATTAACTTAATTCGAACTAGAAAAACTTAGTTCGAATTAGCGATTTGCATTGAATTCAATGGGCCGGTTAGTTCGAACTAAGAAATTAGTTCGAACTAACATGGGCACATTGGTTAATTCGAACTAATTAGTTCAAATTAACCCCTACTTCAAATAGCCTATTTGAATGTATTAGTTTGAATTAAGGAAGCCCTTAATTCGAACTAATGAAAGCCTAGTGTGGCCAAGGCTTTAGTTAGTTCGAATTAAGCCTCCTTAATTCGAACTAACTTGCCAGTGTAGACATAGCCTATGATTTGCTTTCTTTCATAGGGTCGTGAAGAGTGTATTGCCAACAGTTACAAGTTACCAAACAGTTCTTCATAAGCAAAGCAATGTTACCCTTATAATAAAAACATATAAAGACCAACCAACAAATTTAAAGAACACTAAACATAGCAGCAGTCACTCATCCGTCTTATGCATCCCTAGTAAGCCCAAGTTTTCCCATTGCGTCTGCAAGAGATGGGGCCCTCTTGGGACAGAAAGTACTGTCTGCTCATTGGATCAGGTAGCAAAAAATAGTCAAATAGGCCCCCAGGCTTTAAACCCAGCCTTTTAAAACCAAAAGCTCTTTCTTTGTTTTCCTAGTGTCTGCCAACCCAGTCTATGCAAACCACTGCAGGGTGTGCTCCTTCTCTGGAGGTGGTTACCCCCAAGATTCCTGAAGCAGTTGTGGGGACCCTCACCCTGCAGTAGAACACAAATATGCATGCAGTGATGCATACTCTTCATACAATATGCCCTCCCCCCACCAAGACAATGTATGCAGTGGCAATAGCTGGTCAGAGAACCCATTCTGCCCTGGCAGGCGAGGCAGCGGCTTCCCGTCTCCTACAAATAACTGTCCGAGCAGCCAGCAGCAAGAGTATCATTAACATCCAGTTATTCACCATAAGTCTGTTGCAGTTTGGCGCTCACACCAAAGGCAAGGCTTATAGCTAATCCTGTTATCTCAAACCTGCTTTACTATGGGATCCCACAGATCAGTGCTCCTTCCTGTATGAAGCTGTTCCATCAATGCCAGCAGAAGCCTGGAGTTTGGGGTTTTTTCCCCCCACCCTTGATATGTCCAACAGCATCCAGTTAAGGTGCTTGAACATCTCCATATCTTCCTCGTTGCAGTTACAATTGTAGCAGGAATGTCTGGGAGTGAAACTACGGGAGAATCTGTGCAACCTGTATTAACAACACTCACGAAAATAGTGCTAAGTGCTGCATGATTGTTGCATTTGTTGGAGAACTGGTGGGGACTGAAAACACATCCTGCAGGGCTGTGGGAGTTTGATGTGGAAAACATGGGCTGGCGAACATGGCGTGGCAGGAACTTGAACGCTAGCTCTCAGAAATTCTAGAGTGAATTGCCAGTATGTGACAAAACAATGCGACAATGTCCCACTGCATGGCAGGACACAGCACTCTGGGTTACCCATGCGGGAAGTACCATGTTGCCTCAAGCCCTCGTACTGAGTCAACACAGCAGTGGTGCAAACACTCAGCAGGTGTACACGTGCCCAAGCAACATACGAATGTCGCCAGCTGTATGCCAATGTAAATTGTGTTGACTGAACTCTGTAGCACAGACGTGGCCTTAGAGGGATTCCCTCTGGCATGGATAGGAGACATATTTGGCAGAGCATCATGGGGAAGATTGCCCTGCGGCTGACCATGCTGTAAAGGGAAGCCTTTGTTAGCAAGAGCTGTGAACCCAGCTGCTTCCCCGAGTACTAGGATGTAGCATAGAGACCCCAGGAACGGAATAGTGCTGGAGTTTTAAAAGGGACCATGTTGCTGGTCATCAGCATGTAACCCAGCCAGCAAGCCCTGTCTGGGACGTGCAGCATTAAGGGTTCTGTGGGAGGTGAAGTTCACTGTAACAGGGCTAGCTGCAGCTCTCTGGTCTGTCTGAGCGACCCTTCTGGGTGTCAGGCCTCATGCCTTCATTTATCTCAGGGTGGAATTCCAGTTTACCCACACGCTACAGCCGAATGCACCGTTCAGATACCGGTGCTGGGGAGCCTGCAGTGTAAGTAGCAGCATAGACGGTGAGGGATGGCTTAGGCGAGCAAAGACACGCCAGAACCTCCGGGTAGACACCAGACATGGCTTTGTGCACACCCACGCAGTGCCTCCCCCATCTAGACTGCTATTTTTTGCTGTGTAGCATCCCGCTGCCTCCCTGCGGCTGGACCGTTCCGTGCTGCAAGGAAAGTCTCTGGCAGGGCAGAGGCAATGGGGAAAGACTGGCAACGTCCCACTGCTGCAGTCTTTCCCTGTTGCTTTCCCCACTACCAGACCCGCCCTCTCTCTGCTTTGCGTATCGCAGTGTGCGCGGAGCCTTATTTTCACTCCGGCTTGTAGCCACATGAATCTTACATGCCACCGCCACTGTAGCTGAGGCCCTGTGTATCAACCCTGCTTATCTGGAAGGCCAGGCTGAGTGGAGACACTGCCGTTTCTTCCCTCCAGGTGTCTGACCAGTGGTGTGCAGTGACCAGCAAGCCTTCTTAAACCAAGCATTATTTATCTTAGCAGTGGGAACAAAGCATTTAGTGGAATAAAAAGGATTTTAAACTGTCTATTTGTATCACTGACTGACCCTGGATGTAGACGGGCGGGATCGAACCTTGGGCTTCTGAAATGATCAAAGCTCTACTGCATGAGCTAAAAGTCACCTGGCCCTTAGCTAAGGCTGGAGCCAGGTCACCAATCTCTAGCTGGACTAGGTGACACTAGAGGGGGACCAAGCACCACACCAAGCCTGCATGGGTCACATGTGCACACGTCTATCTTATTTAAGAGCAGGAGCATAGCCACAGGTGGACCCGGGTGGGCCAGGGCTCACCCACTTGGAGATTAGGCCCATCCACTGCAGTGTCCGGCCGTGGCACAAACTTCTGCTGGCCTCATCTCACAGCCTCTCCTCCTCTCCTGGCTCTTGCCAAGCAGCAAACCAGAGTGCTGGTGCTCCAGCTCCACTTGCTGCCTAGCAACAGGAGTATCTCAAGCAGTTTCCGGTCCCTTGGCCGGGCCCACCCTGCGGACTCAGGGGCCTGGCCAGAAAACGAGGGCTAGCTGTGCCCCTGTTTAAAAGGATCATCCCTTGATACCAAGTTAGGGAGGCCTACCTTCGACAGATACCCCTCAACTGGTCCTGATGCCTGTGTCTGGCCCCCCCCCAAAGTAACTCTTCTTTTTCTTGAGTAGGCGTCCCTTTTTAAACCTTGCTGTTAACTCCTCTCAAGTGTTTGCAGAAAAATGTTTAATCTCAAGACATTCTTCCTTTCCTGCTTGCTTTTCCCTGCTAGTCCCCTAGTAAATTAAAACCAGCTCTTCATACAGTAAACATCCCAATAAGTAGGCCAGTTTCCAGTATTAGTAAATTATTACAGAACAGCTCTAAATAAATGTATCACCCATAGGTTGGGTTTAACTACTGCTTTCATAAAACCTCTCAGGCTTGACCATTAACATTTAAGTGTGCTCTTGCTGAAGGCGGTTCTTTACAAGTAAACTGCATTAGTTAATATCTTAAATATGCATTATTTGTATAGCTGCCGGCTGCGGCTTTTTGCAGGGCAGGTTCTGTTCAACTCTCACTATACAAAGGGGCCAATCCTGTAATCTCTCTCCATGCATAACTCCTATTGGCTTTTACGGGAGTTCTGCACAGGGGAAGCTGTTAGGTTCCTACACAATTTTTTTTTATATAATTATTGGGCCTGATTCCCTGCTCACTTGCGACAGCATAAATCTGGAGTGGGGAATGGGCACAAAAGATGGTTAGCAGGAGCACAGAGCTCCACTAACCACAGTAGGGGGACCGAATGTGCAGGCTCAAAAGCAATCAACATTTAAATTCCTGCTCACACCCCGATCAGGAGTGAGTCCACTGAAGTTAGTGGATTTACATCACTGCAAAGCCATAGCGAAGTGAGATAAAAGGGAGGCCACTTTTGGGCCACAGACCTATTAAAGAAATTACTTCATGACCAACAACTGTCTGAAAAGCAACCTCACAGTCTAGTTTTACATGTTTCTTTTTACCAAAGCATTCAAAGCTGGAGCCGTAAATGTTTTTTATCCTCCTCACTGACCCTCCCTGAACTCTATAGGTTTATTGACTATTAACAAAAAGAGCAGCTGGATCTTTGATTCATTTTCTATTAAGCCTGATGTCTGTTGTGTTTCCTGAGTGTTCCATTAGCATTTATGATTAAGTGCATTGGCATAGTGTTTCCTTTTTTAACTGGATGACCTTCATAATGCTTCCTCTAGCACTCCTCCTAACATGGAAATAAAGATGTGTACAGTGTGCTGAATAGGAAAACTATTAACTAAGTGCAACATTAACAGTTCCAGAGTATTACAGTTATAAATATACGTGCCTTCCCACCCACTCCAAACAACTGACTGGAAATGTTATTTGTCAGGATTTTGATTTCAACAAGAATGTAGTAAGCATGACAAGTGTATTTGTCTAGAGAAGCTAATTTTAGGTGGTTTTAGTTGGCAGATTGCAGTATTAAAACTATGGCTAATCATTTAGAAAAATATTTCTGTAGGACACAATAAATACATTTAAGGTTTCATAACTGTGGGACTCCGTATCTCAGCCACTCAAAGAACTTCAGTGGATGCATGTTGGCAGTTATGTATAAGTAGCACAGTGCATAAAAGTGCATATTGTTATTTCTATTATGGTGAGACCTAGGGTGCGTCTACACTTGTAAATTAAGTCGACTTAAGCTTGCTTAAGTCGACTTAATTTACTGTGTCTACACTACACTTTCCTTAAGTCAACTTAAGCAGCTGCTTAAGTCGACTTAAGGAAAAATTAAGTTGACTTTGTAAAACCTTGTTTTAAGTCAACTTTTGGCTTAAGTTGACTTTCTAAAGTCAACTTAAGCCAGTGTAGACCTGGAGTAGCCCTAAGTCGACATAAAGTCGACTTAGGGCTCTCCAGGACCCCCCCACTGCCCACCCTGCCGGGGGGGGGTGGCACAGGGAGAGCCTGGCATGCCCCCCCACAGTGCAGGACACAGCCCTGCCCACCCTGCCCCTATGCCCTGCCAGTGTCCCTGTCCCCCTTTGCCCCATTGTACCCTGGCACTTGGCAAGGGGTGCCTCCCCTGCCACCATGGACCAGTCCAAGGTTCCCCCTAGCCCCTACAAGTTGACCTAGGCATCCAATGTGGATGCTCTAGGTCGACTTTGTAGGGTCCCCCCAAAGTCGACTTAAAATTTAAGTGTAGACATGCTAAGTCGACTTAAATTAACAAGTGTAGACCTAGCCCTAGAGACCACAACCTAGATCAGGTCCTCAGTGAGCTAGGTACATTTAAAAAAAAAAAAATAGCATCCCAGCCCCAAAGGGTTTATAGTCTAAATAGGCAAAGGGTGTATACGGTGGAAACTGAGGTGAAGTTGGTGTCAGGAATAGGTCTCTTGAGTGCCAGTGCAGTGCTCTGCCTAGTAAGCTGAGCTTCCCCTACTTTCAGGGATTTCTAGCTCATGTGGAATCAATAGCCCTTTCTTCACTCTTTTCCAGCTCTACCAAAAGCAAATGTTGTGGCTGAGCATGAGTTACTGGATAACAAACTTTCCCCTCTAAAACTAGGTGTGACTTCCACACTGTCCCTTACGGCTAGACAAAGGCCAAGTTAGTGCAACCTACTCAGCTGATTCAAATAGCCAAGACAAGGCCCTCATTTTATAGGCACCTCTTTCATTCTACACAGCCAAGCCTCACTCCTGTAAACTCAGACTTCAGTGTCATTAATTTTAAAACAAATAGGTAGATGAGTTATTTTCCATCAAGTGGGTAGATTTTGCAAGGTTTTCTTTTTGTGCAGTTGGGGTGCACAAGCTCATATGGAAAACCAAGCCTTTCTGATCCAGTAAAAACACATTTTATGTACACCATTAAAACCATTCTATCGACTCCAGCAACGGAAATCTGACTCCACAGGAGATGGAGCTTGCTTTAAGAGATACTGTAGATTTGCTGGCATTTGCAATGTAGCAATCCTCAGGCCAGAATATCCAAAGACCTTAGCTGAGTAAATTATGTTACGTAATCACAGCATAACTCTAGTTAAGCCCCTCCAAGGGACTGAATGGGGAATTAGAGATCATTTGATTTATGCTGATGGACAAAAAAACCCCAAACCAAAAAACAACATTAGCTGCAATACACCATTGCAGCTGAGAGGAGCTTACAATGCACTCCAAAGTCATATTTGTTCAGAGGTGACATGAAGTCACTTTGCAGCTCCCTTGAGCCTGCATGGAGCTGTTCCTTGGCATAAGTTAGACAGACCCAGCTGCTGCCTCCTCCCCCAGCCTGGGTCCTCACTTCTCTCTTCCAGCTGGGAGTCAGAGCCAATCATTAGCAGCTGCTTAGCTGGATCAGCTGGTACCCAGCATCTACCTGCTGGGCTTCTCCTTAGCCAGGGAGTGCTATTCCCGGCTCTGCAGACACTTAAAGGGGCATATTACAAAGGGGTAGCTGTGTTAGTCTAGTTCAGCAAAACAAACAAGGAGTCCTGTGGCACTTTTAAAGACTAACAAATTTATTTATTGCATGAGCTTTCGTGGGAGAAAACCTGACTTCAAAGCGTCTGATGAAGTGGGATTTTCTCCCACAAAAGCTCATGCGATAAATAAATCTGTTAGTCTTTAAAAAAAAGCCATCCACATTGGTATGTATGGCACTGGCTAAATGGTAGACAAGATGTGCATAAGGGTGCAGAACCAAGTAGCACTGGGCAGGGGTGTTGCTGGATAGCAAAAAGATCCAGGACTGTGGCCCCCCAGATCACTCCCTGCCAGCACCCCCCTGCTAAGCCACACCCCCCAAACCCCTCCCCCAGCTAGGCCCCACCCCCTGGCCAAGCCACTAGGCCCCTTCCCAGTTCACAACCTCACACACACACTAAGACCTTGTACACACGATCACTTTATCGCGCATTAACAATCATTACCGCGCGATAGCAACAAAAGCGTACACATGTGCAATAGAGCTGTTGCGCATTAACTGCCTTGTTGCAGCGCAATACAAAAACCACCTCGACGAGGGTGGTAGCAGTTAATGCGGAACAGCTGTTGTGCCTTTCGACTCGTGTGTACGCTTACCGCGCAATGACTGGCCTCCGGAACTGTCCCAGCATTCCAAAGTCGTCCTCTCTGGTCTTCCCCCCACCCGCTCTGTGGCTGTGATGAAACAGTCCGCGCCCTGATCAGATTCCCGGGATTTTAGAATTTCTCCTCTGTTTCACTTCCTGTTCTCTTCCTCGTGGAGTGGAGTGCAGCTCCGATCATCAGTAGCAATGGCGGCCCGTCGTGGAAGACGCGCACTGCTTTGGAGCACGGCAGAGATGCTGGACCTGATCAGTATCTGGGGAGAGTCCGCTGTGCAGGCGCAGCTACGCGGCAGCAGGCGACATTATGATACATTTGGCATAATTTCTCGGGCCATGTCAGAGAGAGGTTATGATAGAGACACTGTGCAGTGCAGATCAAAGGTGAAGGAGCTAAGAATAACCTATCACCAAGCGAAGGAGGCAAACCGCCGTTCGGGATCAGCGCCTGCTACATGCAGGTACTATAAGGAGATAGAAGCCATCCTCAGTGGGGACCCCACAACCACTGCAAAGAGTCCCGTGGACACATCGGCCCCCCCCTCATCCAGTGAATGCCAGACCCGAGCAGGATGAGGACGTGATCGATGAGGAGGAGGAGATGGAGGATGACCTGGAAGAAAGCGCAACAGCGTGTAGCCAGGAGCTCTTCTGCACCCCCACTGAGACGTCCACCCAAGACATGAATTGCAGCGTGTCCTCTGAGGCAGCAGAGGGGGGTTCAGGTAAGTTTCTCTTTCATGCAGCTATGGCTCCTGCTAAAATATCATTGTCCGGGGCGGGGGTGCTTGCTGTCTGGGTCCCCGCTGTGCACGCTCTTTACTCTGCATTCATTAGAAGTGCATCAACACAAGCAGTGATGGTCAAAAAATCATCTGTATTTAGGTCAGTAAAGGTTTCCTTGATGTACCTCCAGAGCCTACTATTCAGGTTAGATGGGAGAGCGTTTGTGTCTATGCTCCCAAAGATGGATACTCTGCCTCGCCAGCTGCAAAGCACAGCACTGGGAATCATGGCAGCGCACAGTGCAGCAGCATACAGTCCTGGCTTGGAACCGGTGGCATGTAGGATATGCATTCTAGCTGGCAGGGGCACTCTGAGGAGAGAGATATCGGGTTCTATCTGTGTGCCCTGTGCAGATAGTTTGCCCCCAGTAAGCTTTCTATTAGGCCGTACCTTGTCTGCTTCAGCGAAGCATAGGATGTTGACTGCCCTGCACCTTCCAGTGGAATGTGCTACTGGAAGGTTACATTGGTTATCTAGGCTCTGTGTTAACAACAGCTTTATTATTATTTTTCTTTTTAGATTCGACCTTCACAACGCCGGTGTCTACCCCAGCTGACCGCATGAGAAACATTCGGTGGCGTGCTCGAAGAAACAGGGAGGATATGTTTCAGGACCTGCTGAAAACAGCACAGGAATCCACGAGGGAGAATCGAGCCTGGAGAGAGGAATCCCAACAGAGGAGGCAGAAACACAGGGATGAACTGATAAGCGTGATGAAAGAGCAAACAGAACTGCTCAAGAGCATGATTGCTTTCCAGACCCAGGCGATTAATGTACAGGCTCCACTCCATGCAGTTCAGCCATGTCTGCTTCCCACACCCCGTAATCCTTCAAGGAATTTCTTTGAAGGCCACCCGTCCCCCTGGTATACTGCAACATCCAGTCCCCCCCAGAGCTACTTTTTAGAGACCCGCAGCTACACCCACCTGTAACCCCCCCCTTTAGGTTTTAATAAAAACAGTGAAATGATTTGAAGAGTGGCTTTATTTGTACACATTTAAAAATCTCATAAGGTGCACCTGATGCGTCCTGGAAGTTAACTAGGGGAGGGCATCATTGAAATGGTCCCTGAGTGCCTCCCTTATGCGAGCAGCTTCTCCTTGGGCCCCCCTGATACTCCTAGTGGCTGGCTGTTCGTATGCTTCCTCGAGGCGCTGTGCCTCCATAGCCCACCCCGGGGAAAACTTTTCTCCCCTACTTTCACAAATGTTATGAAGGACACAGCACGACGCAATCACAGCAGGGATGTTGTCCTCCGCCAAGTCCAGCCTCCCATACAAACAGCGCCAGCGCCCTTTTAAATGGCCGAAGGCACACTCCACAGTCATTCTGTAGCGGCTCAATCTGTAATTGAACCACTCCTTGCTGCGATCTAGGTTGCCGGTGTACGGCTTCATGAGCCATGGCATCAGTGGGTATGCTGGGTCTCCGAGGTTGACTATGGGCATCTCTACATCCCCCACTGTAATTTTTTGATCAGGGAAGAAGGTACCCCCTTGCAGCTTCCAGTACAGACCAGTGTTCCTGAAAATGTAGGCATCATGCACCTTTCCCGACCACCCAGCATTGATGTCTGTAAAACACCCCTTGTGATCCACGAGTGCTTGCAGCACCATGGAGATGTAGGCCTTCCTGTTGATGTACTCGGTCGCAAGATGGTCTGGAGCCAAAATAGGGATGTGTGTGCCGTCTATGGCTCCCCCACAGTTAGGGAATCCCATGGCAGCGAAGCCATCCACAATCTCACGAACATTGCCCAACGTCACCGTCCTCCGTAGCAGAACGCGATTGATGGCTCGGCAGACTTGTGAGAGGGCTAATCCGACGGTGGACCTCCCGACTCCAAACTGGTTTGCAACCGACCGGTAGCAGTCAGGAGTCGCCGTCTTCCAGACAGCAATTGCAACACGCTTCTCCACGGTTAGGGCTGACCTCATGTTGGTGTCCTCACGTCACAGGGCAGGGGCCAACTCTGAACACAGTTCCAGAAAGGTTGCTTTCTGCATTTGAAAGTTCTGTACCCACTGCTCTTCATCCCACAGCTGCATAACAATGCGATCCCACCACTTGGTGCTTGTCTCTCGCCACCAGAAATGGCGTTGCACCATGTGCAGATGATCGGTGAAGGAGCTGAGCAATGTGGTGCTGTTGCTCTGCAGGGCATCGATCATCCCCTGCTCCTCGGTGTCCTTGTCTGATTTGGAGCTCATTGCGTACTGAGCAACCAGCCAAGATGTATTTAGAATGCTGAAGGCGACAGTGGAGATCAGAGCAGGATCCATGCTGTCTCTGTTGTGATTGCTCGCAAGTGGTGCGGTGCGTCACTGCACTGTTGAAAATAGGCGCGAGTTGCTATTGGCAACGAGGAAGATGCAAGGGGAACACAGAGTACCACGGGAAACTGAGAGTTTACCCATGGCGCTTTGCGTTCCTTTCCTTCATCCCATGATTCCAAGCGCCGATTGAGGGAAAATTGAACTGTGGGATAGGTGCCCAGAATTCATTGCGCTACACCGTGATATTGCAAAGAATTCTGTTGCGTTGCGGGGAGCTGAAACATAAAAGGGAAGCTTACAAGAAGTGGAAGCTTGGACAGATGACAAGGGAGGCATATAAAGATATTGCTCGGGACTGCAGGTATAAAATCAGAAAGGCCAAAGGACAATTGGAGTTGCAGCTAGCAAGAGATGTGAAGGATAACAGAAAGGGGTTCTATAAGTATATCAGCAACAAGAAAAGGATCAGAGGTGGTGTAGGTCCCTTACTGAATGGGGCAGGTATCCTCGTGGGGGATGATGCGGAAAAGGCTGAAGTACTCAATGCTTTTTTTACTTCAGTCTTCACAGGGAGGGCCAGCTCCCAGGCTACTACATGGGGTAACGCGGAATGGAGAGAAGAGCGACCCTCGGTGATGGAAAGTCAGGTTAGGAACACTTAATGAAATTGGATGTGCACAAGTCCATGGGGTCGGATGAACTGCATCCGAGGGTGCTGAGGGAGTTGGGGGAAGTTATTGCAGAGACGCTGGCTCTTATCTTTGACAACTCATGGCGAACGGGGGTGGTCCTGGAGGATTGGAAAAAGGCAAATATAGTACCTATCTTTAAGAAAGGGAAAAAGGAGGATCCGGGGAACTACAGACTGGTCAGCCTCACCTCAATCCCTGGGAAAATCATGGAGCAGGACCTCAAGGAATCCATTCTGAAACACTTGGAGGAAAATAGAGTGATCAGGAACAGTCAACATGGATTCACCAAGGGCAAATCGTGTCTGACCAACCTGATTTCCTTTATGATGAGATGACTGGATTTGTGGATGCGGGAAGAGCCGTTGACATGGTATACCTTGACTTTCGCAAGGCTTTTGATACGGTTTCCCACAGCATTCTCATCGGCAAGTTAAGGAAGTATGGGTTGGACAAGTGGACTGTAAAGTGGATCGAAAACTGGTTAGATCAACGGGCTCAGCGGGTAGGAATCAATGGCTCGATGTCTGGTTTGAAACCGGTAACGAGTGGAGTGCCCCAGGGGTCGGTCCTGGGGCCGGTTTTATTCAACATCTTCATTAATGATCTTGATGATGGAATAGACTGCGTGCTTAGTAAGTTTGCGGATGACACCAAGTTGGGGGGAATGGTAGATACTCTGGAGGGCAGGGACAGGATCCAGGGAGACTTGGACAAATTGGAACACTGGGCCAAAAGAAACCTCATGAGGTTCAACAAAGACAAGTGCAAAGTGCTGCACTTAGGACGGAAAAATCCCATGCACTGCTACAGGCTGGGGACCGATCGGCTAAGTAGCAGCGCTATAGAAAAGGACCTGGGGGTTATGGTGGATGGGAAGATGAATATGAGCCAACAGTGTGCCCTTGTTGCGAAAAAGGCCAATGGCATATTAGGCTGCGTCAGTAGGAGTATTGCCAGCAGATTGAGGGATGTGATAATTCCCCTCTATTCGACACTGGTCAGGCCGCATCTGGAATACTGTGTCCAGTTTTGGGCTCCCCACTACAGAAAGGATGTGGACAAATTAGAAAGAGTCCAGCGGAGGGCAACAAAAATGATTAGGGGGCTGGGGCACATGACTTATGAAGAGAGACTGAAGGAACTAGGCTTATTTAGTCTACAGAAAAGAAGACTGAGGGGAGATTTGATAGCAACCTTCAACTACTTGAAGGGGTGCTCCAAAGAGCAGGGAGCTAGGCTGTTCTCGAGGGTAACAGAGGACAGAACAAGGAGCAATGGTTTCAAATTACAGCTGGGGAGGTCAAGGTTGGATATTAGGAAAAACTTTCTCACTAGGAGGGTGGTGAAGCATTGGAATGGGCTATCTAGGGAGGTGGTAGAATCTCCATCTTTGGAGATTTTTAAGGCTCGGTTAGACAAAACCCTGGCTGGGGTGATTTAGTGAGAGTGGTCCTGCTTTTTAGCAGGGGATTGGACTAGATGACCTCGTGAGGTCCCTTCCAACCCTATTATTCTATGATTCTAATAAAGGTCATGTGTTTTTTATAGCACGATTGCCATGTTGCGCTTTAATCTGATCGTGTGTACATAGCCTCAGAAACAAACCCACACCCCATGCTCCTCTCCATGCTGGGTTGCAATACAACTCATCCATACTCATCTGTATTAAGAACTAGAACAGAAGCAATCTTTCTTAAAAAGTCAGACCATGTCAGAAGGACATAAAATGCGTCTCCCTGTCTGACAAGGCACAACATTCCCCATCCCCTCCAGGTTCCCGTGGCTGAATATCAGGAGCCAGGGACCTCAGCAAACAGGAGTGGGAAGGAGGGTGGTGGAGTAGGAGAGTGGGGAGAAGGGGAAGGGTGGCAGGGGAGCAGTGCAGCTGGACAGTGAGCACCAGGAAAGGCAGCACAGCAGCTGCATTTTCCCATGCTGTTCCAGCCCTGGGCCACACGCCTGAGCATGCCGCAAGGCAGGAAATTGAAAAAGGCTCTGGCCAGGTCCCAGCTTTCAGGTGAATACAAACCAGGTGGAGGAAGTTGGGGAATTCACAAGACAAGCAGTAGACGGCCTGGGGCTTCCATGAGTGGTGTCTCACCGAACTAGCAGACCCACCCAGCCAGGCTGCCAGCCTTCTGCCTCCCCTGCAAATAGCCAAAGAGAAGACAACAGAGTGAACTGAAGAAAAGGCAGAGAACGCTGCTGCACTGTTCCCTACTCTCACCCCACAGCTCCTGCCAGGCTCCCAATCCCTCTCCTGGGGAGACAAAGCAGAAAGGACAAGAGCCAAAACTGAGTAAGCCCACTCTTATAGGAAAGGCAGAGTCCAAACTAAAAACGCAGCATTACTGGGCTGACAGTAATGGGGACAGAACTGAGGGGACAGGGTTTATTACTGGGCAAGGGATGAGGGTGCAGAAGTGGGGGGACAGATCCTGCACCAGGGGCCAAAATCACCTTTTCCAGTACCTGTGGGAGAGAGGGCAACCCTAAACTGTCACGTACTCACACCCTAGGATGGGCAGGGGGAACTCAAACAACTCCATTTCCTCCAGTCACCCTCCACCCACTGCTTAATTACAAACAAACAAGAAAACCAAATTTCAAAGCACAGAATAAATTTTAGGTGTACCTTATGGTCTGCAGAATTCATAAATAAGGTTATCATTGGCACTCCTGGCTGGGGGATGATCCCCAGGCCACCCACCCCTCAACTGATCTCACTGTACGGGGGGAGGGGGGAAAAGTGACCAGTCCCCACCTGCCACCCTGGAGAAGGGGGGGGATGATCCCCAAACTACAACTTGCAGCTGCTCTGGCTGGTCACCAAGTCACCTACCCATGGGGCAGGGGATGATCCCCAGCCTGCTTCCCAGACCCACCAGACTGACCCGGGGATTGATCCCCTGCTCCCAACACTCCTCCCCCCACCTTCAGGTTCCCCCCACACACAGTACTTACTGGTGCTGTGTAGAAGAAGCTGCTCCTAAATAAACAGGATGGAGGGGAGTCAGCTGCAGTGCTGAGCTGGTGCAGCAGGGGAGAGAGGATTTAAAGTTCCCTCTTCTCTCCCTGCTAGTGACTGAGCTACACACTGCAGCTGGCTCAGTTCCCAGCTTAGCTCTGCCTCCCCTGCAAACAGGCTGTCTGATCATGTGCCTGCTGGGGAAAATAGATCCGGGGCTCAGGCTATTCTACCCGGGGCCGATGCCCTGTGAGCCCAACGGCAATGACGCCTCTGCCACTGGGGCAGCCTGGGATTTGTTTCTCTACTGCCATGCAGACTTTTTTCAGGGGCCTGGTCTGTGATGAGAGCAAAGGTGCCCCAAGGAAATAGTGTCTTGGCACCTCCCTGGCCCACTTCGGATGTGGTCCACCTCACAAGGTGTTCCTTCTCAACTGCTCCATCTTCTTGTCCTCAGGATGGCAGCTTCTTACTGAAGTACACAGTGGGGTGCTCTCCAGCCTCAAATTCTTGCAAGAGGATAGCTCCCAGGCCCCATTCCTATGTGTCTTTCTCTAAGGTGTATTAAAGTCTGGCCTGCAACATGCCCAGGCACTGCTGAGGACTAATTTTATTGCACCAAATGTATCGGCACGTATGGAGGTCTGTCCCACCTTTCGGGGTGCCTGGTCACACAACAGCGCTGTTCATGGGGCCAAAATCATGCAAAAGTGGGGTATGAAGCACTGATAGCAACTGGCCAGCCTGAGGAAAGATTTTCTTTGCTGCTTTGTGGTGGCGACAGGGCATTCTACCAAGACTTTTACCTTATCTATTAAGGGTCTGATACTCCCTTTCCTGCTGTATAGTCTAGATGTTGTATCTTTATGCACCCATTCTGGTCCCTGGCTGGGCTGGCTGTGGGCACTGGTGTCCTATGGGACTGGAGTACCACTCCAAAATGTTGGAGGTGCTCTGCCCAGGAGTGGGCCCACGTCATTATCGACGCACACATGCTGATGTTTGCTGGATGGGGCAGAACTACTTAGTCCAGGAGTCTGTATGATATGATGGGACAGCTTAATTTGGCAATTGTCCATTTTTTACTACTGGTGATAGATATGCCAGTGACCTGGGAAGGGGCATTAGATGGGGTGGGTTCTCAGTTATTATAGAGAATTTTTTCTTGACTGGCTGGTGAGACTTGCCTACATGCTCAGGGTTTAACTGATTGCCATATTTGGGGTTGGGAAGGAATGTTCCCCCCAGGACAGATTGGCTTGGGTGCTGGAGTTTTTTTTTGCTTTCCTCTGTAGCATTGGGCATGGCTCACTTGCTGGTTGAGTCTCTGTATTTTAAAGTCTTTAAATCATGATCTGAAGACTTTAATAACTCATTCATAGGTTAGAGGTTCATTACAGGAGTGGCGGGTGAAGTTTTGTGGCCTGCATTGTGCGGGAGATCAGACTAGATGATCATATTGGTCCCTTCTGACCTTAGAGTTACTGGCTATGTCTACACTGGCAAGTTAGTTCGAATTAAGGAGGCTTAATTCGAACTAACTAAAGCCATGGCTACACTAGGCTTTAGTTAGTTCGAATTAAGGGCTTCCTTAATTCAAACTAATAAGTTCGAATAGGGTATTTGAACTAAGGGATTAATTTGAACTAACTAGTTTGAATTAACCTATGTGGCCATGTCAATTCAAACTAATTTCTTAGTTCGAATTAACTGGCCATTGAAATGAATGGGGATCACTAATTCGAACTAAGCAAGTGCTTGCTTAGTTTGAACTAACATTCCAGTGTGGCCATGCTAACTAACTAATTCAAACTAATTTTAGCAAGTGTAGACATAGCCTATGAGTCTATGTTACAGGAGCACCTTGGAGTCCAAATGGATGGCTCTGTATGTGACACAGCCTTAAGGTCAAAGCCTTCTTAGTGTTCATAGCCTGATTAGCATTTTAACATTTAAATGAATTATTTAGCAATTTAATATTTGAAATGAATTATTCACTTATAATTGAGAGACAATCTTGTTCTGATAAACAAGGCTAGCAACAACAGTATTTCCCTTTATACTTTTAATTTAAACTATAAATATTTATTAATATACATGTGTACTTATGTGGCTTTACCATTCAGACGTAATCTATAAAGAACTGAACTGGATGCTTGTATGCTTGCTCCCAGATAGATGTATTTGACCTGTAGTATGGTTAAAATTGAGTGACTGAGAAGATATCTGAGTCATTAGCAATTGTCTTTGAAAAGTCGTGGAAGACAGGAAATATTCTGGAGAACTGGAAAAGGGCAAATATAGCATCAATCTATAAAAAGGTGAATACGGATAACCTGGGGAATTACAGACTAGTCATCTTAACTTTAGTACCCAGAACAATAATGGAACAAATAATCAAACATCAAGATGATAAGTAACGGTCAGCATGGATTAGATAGCTGTCCTTGAGAGGCTAACAAGCCTTGTGGATGGGCGGGAAGTGGTAGATGTGGTATATTTTAACTTTAGTGAGGCTTTTGATACTGTCTTTCCTGCTACCTGGCACCTCCTTCCTGCCTCTCTGCTATCCCAGCTCCCAAAGGGGCATCACACTGCTAACTGGATCATATTCCAACAGCTTTTCCTCTTGGCTCCAAGACCAAAAGTACTTACACTCACACCCTACTCTGCTGCCCAGATCCTAGCCCAGATCCATTCCTCTTCCACCCTACCACTATTTCTGCTCCTTGGCTTGACTGGGGGCATAGAGGAATGGACATGGGGGGGAGGGGGGTGAAGCCAAGTGGCCTGGGCTAATCATGCATGTCCTTTTTTCAGTTTAGGGAAATACAGTCACGCTATTCCTAGGGGGTGGGGCCCAGAGGACTATGCAACTCCTGTTATTCTTCTTTTGTTGATGAGGAAACTCATGCCCAGAAATTCATTCAAGGTCACACTGGTCCCAAGACAGAGTGAAAAAAGCCAGTCATTTAAGGCCTGACTCACTGTGTTTTATGCTAATGTAACCCCATAGATTTCAGTTGAGAATCAGTCCTTTAATTTCCTGACTTTCACTCCAAAGCATGAAAAAAAAAGTCCATTCTTCTTCTTAGCAGTGCAGATATAAACCAAAGATGAATGAGGGAGCAAGCAGGAGAAAAGGAATGTGGACAAAGATCACATTCCCCTGGAGGCAGCTGCTTGGCTCTTGCAGGAGATACATTTTAATTCTCCATCCAAGATTTCCACAATGACACCTTTCTCCTTTTAGGGAAGGGAATAAAAAGTGTTCATCTTTAGCAAATGTAAGGTGAATTCTTGTGCTATGGGAGAAAAGGTCTAGTTGCTGCTGGTTTGTCTATTCAAGCCAAGTTATGTGAGTTTGGGTCTGAGAGCCAACTCTTCACTCAGTTATGATCCACACAAAACCTGCTATCCTTTAAGATACTTCAGTTTTCAGAACCATCCTTTACTGCACGTTTGCTATTGGCCATATTTCCAGAAAAGGGACGGGAGGCATTTCTCAAATACCTCAGATCTTCACATCTTTTTAAAATCAGTTTTGGACCCATAAAGGTCAGAACTGGCTTTTGATTTTATGTTTTAGTTTAAGCTCCCTTTGGTCCCTGAGGGTGAATCCCCGGTGCAGCAAGTCAGCGCAAGGACTATATGCCACTGACTTGTCACTTATGCCCCATTTTTCGGGCTTGAAAATCTATGCAGGCTCTCTGCACAGGACAAATTTGATCCTTAAACAATAAGAATCTATCTACCTACCTGACTCACTTCCTTAAAACTGAGAGTATGTGTGCATGGTGGTCCTGCCCTTTAGCAAGACTCTGGTGCTGGGTTTCTCTGTTATCACTGGTCTGTATGGGTGCGCCTACACTTATAAATTAAATCGACTTAAGCAAGCTTAAGTCGACTTAATTTAATCTGCGTCTACACTACATTTTCCTTAAGTCAACTTAAGCAGCAGTTTAAGTCGACTTAAGGAAAATTAAAGTTGACTTTATAAAACCTCATTTAAAGTTGACTTTACTGGCTAAGTTGACTTTATTAAGTCGACTTAGCCAGTGTAGATGCGGGTTGGCCCTAAGTCGACTTTAAGTCAACTTAAAGGGCCCCAGGGCTCCCCCACTGCACTCCCTGTTAGGGTGGCTGGCACAGCCAGAGCCTGGCATGCCCTCCCCACAGGGCAGGACAGAGCCCTGCCCACCCTGCTCCTATGCCCTGCCAGTATCCCTGTCCTGCTCAGCCCCCATTGTACCCAGGTACAATGGGGAAAATGCTGAGCCCCCTGGCACTTGGCAAGAGGTGCTCCCCCTGCCACCGTGGACCAGTCCCAGGTCCACCTATCCCCTACAAGTCGACTTAGGCATCCAGTGTAGATGCTCTAAGTCGATTTGGCAGGGTCCCCTTTAAGTCAACTTAATTTTTGAGTGTAGACATGCTAAGTCACCTTAAAGTAGACTTAAAGTTGACTTTGTTAAATCAATTTAGCTAAGTCAACCTAAATTAACCAGTGTAGATATAGCCTTAGAATGTGTGAGTGAAATCTTGGTCCCACTGACTTAGTCAATGGAAGTTTTGCCATTGACTTCGGTGGTGTCAGAGTTTCACCCACCGTATCATCCCTGTGCTCTGCCTGTCTGCTCAGAGACCAGAATTTTTGTATATTTCAGCATCCTGCTTGCTCACCAACAGAATGAGCCAGGAAAAGCAGAGGCACAGCCCGAAATATCATGTGGAGACTCCCAAGCTGAAACACAGCTGGTGGGTCTAATTTTAGCCCCATGAACCTTGGAAGTGCCTCTAAAGCTGCTGCATATCTTGATAAATCTTCTAAATTGATGCCACTTGGGCTAAGTTGGTTTTCAACGGGAAAAGGCCAAGTGCTGAACTTTAAATATTACTTTGAGCCAAGCTGAAGTGCTTTGCCTTCCACGGACTGTTCCACAACAGGCCTGAGGACCATGGCAGCACAAGTGGAGAGGCACAAGCCAGAGTCAGAATGGGAGGGGAGGGGTTTTCTCCTCCCTGTAGTTGATC
Source organism: Pelusios castaneus (assembly GCA_007922175.1). NCBI lineage: Eukaryota > Metazoa > Chordata > Testudines > Pelomedusidae > Pelusios > Pelusios castaneus. The sequence continues at coordinate 3,654,202 of ML685836.1, forward strand.
CACTTCCCTGAGAGGTGGTAGCTAGGTCAACAGAAGAATTCTTTCATCTTCTAGTGCTGTCTACACTGGGTTCATGTTGGTTTAAGTACATCACTAGAGGATTGGAGAGGAGTTGGATTTTTCACACTCTTGAGCAACATAGTTGGGTTGAGAACTTTATGGTGTTGATCTGGCTTGTCTTCCTCTGTGTGCATGTAGCACACTTTAGATGCTACTGTATTATAAACAATTGAATATAGAACCGGATTACACCTAGCTAGAAAACTAATTGCAGGTGTGAGTTCTAAATTAGATAGCTCCTTTGGCTTGAGTGCTTAGAAACTATCCAGAGCTTTTGAGGACTGCATTGCTAGCAGCTCCACTGAAGTGCTACTGTGGCATTGCTGCATTTTTTAAGTGTAGACAAGCCTCTAGAAGTGTCACATCCATGTTAGGGGAGAGATGTGTGAGAAACTGTGCTGTGAAACCCTTCAGGATGGGAGTCATGGCTGCAGCCACTGAGAAATGAGGAGGAATCTGCCTGCTGGCATTTTACTGTCCAGTTGATATCTTCTCTCTCAGTGCATTTGCAGGACTAATGGATTCTCTCACTTAGTCCCCTATGCTCTTTTTTCAGTGTGTTTGTAGCACAGAGTGAAGGCTTTTATTTTGGGTTTTAAACAGGGACTTATACTTCAGTGGCATTCTCCTTGCAGGGCAGGTGGAATTTAAAGCTTCAGGGTGCTATCAGTTCAGTGGACAGTGTATCACATTCCTCAGGGCTTTTTCTATAGCCCCTTACATGAGCTCTGACTTGCTAGTGTTTTTTTTTTTTTTTTTTAAGTAGCTATATTCCACAGCGCCCCAGCATGTTGGCATGTGAGAGAGAGAATGTAGAGACAGTGGAGAGAAATAGAATCTTGCTCATCCTAATGGGGGTGTTACCGATCAGCTATGCCACCTCATGCCTCATTTGAGGAATTAGCTTGCCACTGTGCGCACACCCCATCCTCTGGCCGCACAGCGCACTGCCTCGCTCACTCTGTTTTGTAGCCCCTCTTTCACTTGCCAGGAACTGCTGCTTCTTTCCTGCATGGCTGGACTCTCCACTCAGGTCACAATCATCCTCCCTTTCCAGGCTCTCATCAGAGTCACTTTCCAAACAGTCTCACAAAATACACTGAACCTAATGCACCACACCCACAGTGGATGGTAGCAGAAACCAGGCCAGCCCTCTGCTCTGGGTTTCAGTCCATGGACCCTGAAAGCAGTAATTCAGATCCATACTCAGACTTCACTGCTCTTTCCCTGGACTCCTTCCTACACATCCATTTCAGGTACTTCTCTCCCCCTTGTGTCAGGGTGTGTGACTGCAGGCTTATCTCACTGCAGTCCCTTTCCAGGTGACATTTCTAGATTTAAAAAAGCTCACTCTGTTTCTGACAAGGTGAGTTTCATTATCATTTAGTATCACTGCCCCTTAGCTCCCCAGCAGGTACAGCCTGTAGCTAATGGCTTCTCTTGCTACTTCAACCCCTTCAGTGCTGGTGTGGGGTGAACATTTAAAAAAATCCAAAACAATAGTAAATGGGTGCTCATGAAGGGTGCTACATTAACAGCTCTGAACTGAATTGGCCAAAGGAAAGAAATTCAGATTAATTGTATTACTTGTGTGGGACAGGGGTTCAAAAACTGCAAGTCAGGCTGGCCCAAAATAGTGAGATTGGTTTAAAAATCCTGATCCTTTAAAAATAATAAATGGTGTGTTCTTTTAATCTGAGTTCTGGTTTTTGAATCTTCAGGTGCACTCAGGTCACTTTTTCTAGCCTTTTTCCCCACAATCATGAGGTCTAGAAACTTACTTTTTATTTTTTTGAAATATAAACGGAGATTCTCACATCATCACATGCCTCCGAGAGCTGAGGCTTTAAAACAATCACCAAAATACCATAACATTCATGAAAGAGTTGCAAATATTGGCAAACACTGCTTGACATCCCCAAACAGGGATTTACTGAGATTTAGTTGCTGCTTTCTGCACCAGAGTGACTTTCACCCAAAGTGAGTCACTGAGGGAACATCCACAGCACATCTGAGAACAAGCCCCCAGCCCAAGTCCCCAGCTGTATGCTAGTATGGTAGAAATAGCTGTGTGGATGTTGTGGCTCAGGCTGGAGTTTGGGTTTTTAAGCCTAGGAGAGGAGGTAGAATGAGTTTATTGTACTTCTTTCAAGAGCACAGCAAGCAAGATTATCATCTAATCTATCTCTTTGACCCACTCACATCCATGCAGAACACAGCTGCAAAGATTGTGTTACTAGCTTGTCACTTTGACCACGTCATGTCTCTCTTTGCATTCCTGTCCCTGACCAAGGCAGTTCTGCAGGGGGAGCGGGGCCAAGGGCCAATTGGCCAAAGCGAAGCCCTGCCCGCCACGCTGGAGGGGAGTGTGGTGGCCCGACAGGTCCGTTCTGCCCCCCAGGGAGCCGGCCCTGAGCTGGGAGGCCGAGGCTGCTGGCGCGGGGAGCCAGCCCTGGCCCTGGAGGCCGAGGCCGCCTGTTGGGGGGTGGGGGGAGCCGGCTCCAGCCCTGGCCCCAGGCCAGGAGGCTGCCTGCGGGGTGGAGCTGGCCCTGGCCCCGCTGAGGCCACCTGCAGGGGGACGGGAGAGAGGCTCCGGTCCCGGCCCCGGAGGCCACCTGCGGGAGAGCCGGCCATGTGGGGCAGGCCGGCCCAGAGACTGGACCCCACGACCTCCAGCCCTGGGTCTGCCTGCTCTGCCCTAGGGGCGGGGAGGGCAGGCCCAGTGGCCGGGCATAGCCCTCCCGGCCCGCCCCGCTGGTGGGAGGAGGAGCTGTGGCACACATGGGTCCCGCACTGCCCCGCTGGGAGCGGGACAGCGCGGAGCCCACGTAACCGCGGGACCCGGGGCAATCACCCTGTTTGCCCCCCCCCCAGGGACGGCCCTGTCCCTGACTCCCCTTCTCCATTAACTCAAACATAAGCTACTTGTCTTCCCTTCATCTTGACAGCCTAGGCCCACCCTACCTATGATTTCTCAGATGCCTCCACTCTGCCTTGCTGCCAGTCTCCATCTCCCACTTGTGAAATTTTCCAACAAGCACTTTTGTGCTTTCTCCCAAGCAGCCCCTGTGAACTTCCACAGCACTATATCATTGTCCTACTTCAAATCCCTCCGTTGCCAGAATGCCTGCAAAAATCTTGACAACAATTAGGCCACTGATGTGCTGCACTTACTGCCTGTCAGCTGATCAATATCGTCTCACTGTTTGAATGGACCTCCCCATCAGTCTATTCCCATCTGCCGTCTCTTGTTTTATATATAAGTTCTTTGGGGCAGAGATCTTTTTACTCTATGTTTCTAGTACAGCACCCATCACAATGAGGCCTTGATCTGGGACAGGGGCTCCTAGGAAGGACAGTAACACAAATACCTATCAATAATAAAAGTAACTTATTTTTATTTGTCTTTTTTTCATTTCCCTCTTTGAAGAATGAAAAAAGAAAAACTCACCAGGGAAAGCACCATATTCTTGGAACATTACCCAGGGGAATGTAAAACCAAAGAAACTTGTTTCCACAGCAACATTTTCCCAACACTCCCCCTTGGTGATTTTCAAACCCCTAGACACTCTCCATAGGTCTAACTATGACAGAGAGAGTGGGCATGTCCCTTTGCACAGTTCATATTCATGTTTATGATAGATTGTAACAAATATATACAGTAAACACACTGGTCCAGATTCTCTGTGGGAAGGTTCCCAAACAGGTGGCTGTACCATGAAATCCACCTCTGGACACAAAGCCGGAATGAGGCCTACACACTACAAAGGACTTAAATGGGGCTTATGTGGGAATATAGGCCTTGTGCTGGAGAGCTGTATATGTGAATTTCACTCAGCGCACCTACAATACCACTCGATATCTGGCTGTGTGGGCCTCTTGGGGCTTGGCTATATTCCATGATGTTATGCTTCCTGTCAAACGTGGCTGTAAACAACAGAGTTTGCAGGCACACTGTTGACTGCATCTTAACGGGTCAGCCCAGACCAAAGTTAATTGTATTCAGCTTTGTGTCCACTGCTAAACCTCAGCCAGAGTCTACACAGATTGCTAACATCGTTTTAGCTGCCTTGATGCTTCACAATGCTATTCAAACACAATTGAATATTGTAATGCAGCCAATTCTTTGGAGATGCCAGCTGGTGCAGAATGTATCTGCCCGCCATCTAAGGGGCACTGAGAGTTCATTAGTGCTTTAAAGGTCCTTTGACAGCTGCACATGAAAGGCACTGTATGCAATGGGTAAAATCCTGGCTTCATGGAAATCAGCAGCAAAACTCACAATGACTTCAATGGAAACAGAATTTCATCCAGTAAATACAAATGTTATTCATCCAGATATTGATGGACTGGAAAAACAATGACTTATTATTTATTTGTGTTGTAAATAATACCCTACACAATTTTTGTTCTAGATAACTTTTTTCCAGGAAACAAGTCAAGTGTTCAAATGTCTGTTTCTAAAGTCCACATTTAAGCAGGCACCCCCCATGCTCTATTTTTTGTAGATACTTATCATCTACAACTCCCTTTTGGCTTTACTGGGACCTGCAGAATCTCAACAGCTTGGCAAAAAGCAGGCCTCTTAGATATGGATGTACATTCTTAAATTTAGGCACCCAAATTGAAACCTTTTTTGCTATTGTGGCTCTTTATGATTTGCACTTATTCAATATAATTTCATAACAAACAGTACATGACTGTCTATTCTGTACCTCCACACAGGCAACCCAGACTTGTAAAGAAATATTTTCAGCATTTAGGTTGCTGAGGGAATCATAACTCTGCATGTTCCAGTTTCTTGTGGATTTAAAATGTCAGACATAACACTGTATTAATTTTGTTCTGCATTGAACATACACACTCCCACTCAAGCCCCTACTCGTGTTTATGCAAACGGTACTGTAAGTCTTTTGTTCAGCTAGCCAGTCGTGCACCTGTTTTTGATCAGGAATTTTTAACCACAGCTCTCGTTGGCTCAGAAAAAGGCTTATATGTGCTTGAAATGTCATGAATCTGGAAGGAATAATCACATCTTTGTAGCACAGTAGATTCTGTCTGAGATATGTTAACTGTTTCATGTCGAAGCCCTTTGGAAAGTTGGACTCCTGAATAAGGGGAGTAGTTGATTAATACCCTCATGGTGACAGACTAGAGACAATTGTATTTCTCCCCTTTCTCAACATGTGTTTCAGCACCAGTATAAGACATGGATATGATTTTGATCATTTTCATTCTGGATTAATCTTAAGGGGACTTATAAATCTCCCTCTCTTGTGGTGTAGGGTTTTGCCACAAATTTCAATGAATCGTTGCAAATCTGCTTTAGTCATTTATTGTTCAGAGATCACCTTCATCTAACGTGTTACACAGCCTGAGACCTTGCAGAGGTAGCAGCTGCCTCTATTACAGCCTTCAACCGTGACCAAATCAACTGACATATACCAAACCAATCAAATCCTGCCTCAAAACTCACTTCTTCTGTGTAGCCTGCAAAAATCAGCCATGCCAGTAAAAAATGTTTTTATCAACCTTTTGTTAAACTGCGGAACAAACAATCAGAAAGAGATGCCAAGTTAGCCTCATCCTATGGCTTTCCGGGTGTCTTTTGTCTCCACTCGTTTACCTCTGTTTAGAGCAGTGGTTCCCAACCTTTTCTCTGCCGTGGCACACCTCGCTGCCTTTAATAATTTTGAGGCACTCCTCCATATAGTTTCCAAATGAACTCATGACTGTTCATGAGCCAATCCAGAACTCTCCAAGTAGTTTTTCAAAAAATTCTGTGGCACACCTGCTCAGTCCTGAGAGCACACCTGTGTGCTGTGGCACACTAACTGGGAAACGCTGGTTTAGAGACTGTGAGGCACCTCAGGGCTGGGAGGCACTGTATCTTCCAGTGTTTCATTCACAGCGGCTTTCATATCCTTTTCTCCAGCCCCATACTTTCAGGTCATGTCTAACTCTTGTTGCTTCTTCCCACATAACATCTGAGGACTCCTCAAGCCTTTCCCTTCTGTTCATACCAATACTCTGACCCAGGCTCTGATCTCATGTCTTGATTACAGCAACCTTCTCGCTTCTAGCCTTACTTTCTGTAACTATGCACCCCTTTGGGTCCATTCAAAATGCTGCTGTTAAAGTCATCTTCATAGCCTGTTATTCTGCCATATCACCCCTGTCTTTGAGTCCCACAAGTGACTCTCCTTTTTCTTTAGCTCACAAACAAGCTTCTGGTGCTTATTTTCAAAGCCACTCGCAGTTTCACTCCCCTTGACTTAGCTGCTGTGGCCAGAGTGCAGTCACCTTTCCCCATTGGGTTCTCCAGCCTCGATTGATTAATTGACCCCCCTTCCCCCTTCTGCCTCAAACATCTTCACCGTTTCTCCCTTGCCACCCACATGTGGCTCACCCTGGAGAGACAAAAATCCTTCAGTCTGCTCTTGTCTGGTCCTGTAAATCCCTTCTTAAGACACAGCTCTATATGATAAATAAATAAATGTGTTCATCTTTAAAAGTGCCACCGGACTCCTTGTTTGTGTTGTTGAACTAGACTAACATGGCTACTCCCCTGGAATCTATAGTGCTGGTTGCAGAACACGGCTAGCTGATAATAGCTAAGCAAGCACGTGGGCTGAAACTGCTCTTCTCGACCTACTTCTTTGTCTCAATTAACTTGCACTCAAAATTAAATATTTATTCACATAACATTTTGGATCAGAAATCTGAAGACTGTAGGAATATTAGCCTCCATAAGGAATGCACTCAGGTCTGAAACATGCATGCTTAGTCATGCTTTTTGTTCTAACTGTCCTTGAATTGTGTTCTGCTGGAACATTCAATAAAGTCTTTTTCCAGCTAGTAAAGATATAAACATCTAGACACTGCATTAACATATGGTGTCTGAGAGATGCTAGTTCAGTCACACAACATACCCTCCAGGAAATGAATCAGAGCAGTCTGAGTGACAAGACAAATCCACTGCACTGTGACACCAGACAATTTGTTTTCTAGCTGGAATAGACTCAGCAACTACCGTTCTGTCTGTGTCCTGCAAGACAAATAATCAAATCGCGCTGCCAGCATGACCCAGGACCTGATTTGTGCCAACCGGCAGAGAGCAGTGGGGCACTGCATTTCATCAGGATTCTCCTGGGTCAAAGATATGCAAAATAATTCACCAAAGGGTCCATAGAAGGGCTCTGCTGGGAGCAATAGCCCACTGGACATCTTAACACTTGCAAGATGGATGTGCCGCTCATATTTACTGTATCTATACTGGAAATTATGTTCTTAAAGCCTGGAATTTAAAGGCATATCACCAGGAGGTGATATGTCTGGAAGAGGTTATAGTCAGGCAGAGGGTAGTAGTGGCTTATCTCCCTTTCTGGTCATTGTGTACTGCGTGTCTCACAATACAAGTCTATTTGTGTATGGCACTACCAACTAATCTAAAGTGCAAACCTGAGACAAGATTGTGAAAGCTACTGAAAAGCACGCACAGCAAGCCAGGGCCCAGGTTATGTACACAGATCAAGGGACTGTTTTGATATATCTGGGGTTGTCATGACACAGATAGACAGTATCCTCTATCAAGGGGCCAAGCTGATAGCATGGTTTGAAAACGGATCACAGACTGCCCGGCTGAAGACTCTGGGGTGAGCTTTGCAGTCTATAAGACATGAAAGTAACCAGGTAAATAAAGCTAGGCTATAGATTTGCAAACTTGGAGATTGTTTGTGACTTTTTTATGGGGAAAGAGTGAAGTGGGGAGGGGGAAAGGGCCTTTTGCATATAATGTTCAAAGTTGTAAATAGACCCCATGCCTCCAAGCTGATCCAGGAGGACATCCCCCTGCATCTATGCAACATTGACTTCACTTGAAGGGTCACATAAGGATGAGCCAGTGAGGATCTGTATGACTTTCTTGGTACATAATTTCACCATGCTTAGAAAGTGAGTTCCACAACATAGCAGACAGCTGGCTTCCCATCAGCACTGCTAGCGGATGGATTTAGAGCTATTGAGAGGTATAAGGATTTCATTTCTGTAGGTTCCGCATTCAACAGCTGCTGGCTCTCAGTACAAAGTACCTTTTGCTCTTTGGTGCACTTCCAGAAGAGCAATTATTTATTTGCAAATGAAAAAATGATATTACATCTTTTTATCTGAGTCTATAGCTAAAGATAATGGGATCTCTCTCGCTTGCCAATAATTTCAATGATCGGAAATAACTACTGAAAAGTATACAGGTGTCCAATTTCAGTGTAATTGCTGGCATTCTTTCACATTGCCTGGAGGGCGCATGAAGTGATCTTGTCAACTTTAAAGTCATCCTTCTGACAGAAATTTTTTTACATTTTGGTGTTGCAAGGAACACCTATGTTCACAATAACTGCAAAATTAGAACAAACAAATTATGGTGTTCCATTTTTTCAGTTTCTTACTTTTTGCATTAGTGAGCACTTCAGTATCATTGGTGTCCCTATTTCCCCCGTATTTCTTTTAGTTAGCCTGTTTCTCCTGATATTTGTATAGGTCTTGCCACACACCAACGGGGGAGAGACAAATCATTTCAAAAGCCAAGACAGTATAAATGTAATGCCTCAAATATTGGGAGGGCCTATATAGAGAGAGTCAACTTTTATTTTTTTTTAAATTGACTGTAACTCAGGGAGGCAATATGCCTTTCGACATAGAAGTATGCTTTGCTTAAAAACTCTCTGTAGATGCTTTAGGAACTATGGCATTTTCTCTAAGGGTGCATCTACACTGGCACCTTAGGTTGACTTAAGGAGGCTTAAGTCAACCTAAACAAAGCCACATCCACACTGGGCTTTTATAAGTCAACTTAAGCATTTCCTTATGTCGACTTAAGGAAAACTTAAGTCGACTTAATAACACCTCATTTTTAGGTCAACTTAAGCCTTAAATCGATTCCTTAAGCTGACTTAAAGCCAGTGTGGATGGGGATTAGTGCCTAAATTGATTTTATTAGGATGACTTAATAAGGTCAAAAAGGGGCTATGTCTACACTAGAAAAGTTAACTTGACTGTGTTAAGTTGATTTAATAAGGTCGACTTTAAGTCGACTTAAAGATGACCTTATTAAATCAACTTAACAAAGTTGACTTAACTTTTCTAGTGTAGACATAGCCATCGAGGGATGGCAGGGAGCAATCAATCCAGGCTCAGCAGGGCTCATATAAAGGGAACTATGGGTGCTCTGTAGTAAGTGGTTGTTGCCTGGGGTTCTAGGGTTAAGGATTGGGTTTCTAGCAGGTAAAAGAGGTGCTAGTCATACAGCCCAAACAGTTGCTGAGAGAGACAAGGGCTATGTCTACACTAGAAAAGTTAAGTCGACCTTGTTAAGTCGACTTAATAAAGTTGACATCTTTTCTAGTGTAGGCATAGCCTGTGCCTTGATACGACCAGATGGCTCAGCTCATGAGAAATCTGATGACATCAAATTCTGTTGACAGCAAATAGCTCAGCTATCATCCAGAAGTTTCAGGCTTTATAAACAAGTTCTGCTTTGGCCTCTGAGCAAGGGAAGGGAGCTTATTGATCAGACTAACCCCTGCAGCTAAGTGAATATTTTAAATCAAATAATTAGGAAACATATCTTTCTTCTGAGCTCCATTAACGCTTCCACTCAGCAGACAGGTGGGGCCACCAGAATGAATCAGTGATTACTAACAAATTGGGGATATGCCACATTAGAAAATGAGCTCTTCAGATTATTTCCAGAGCTATGTGAAGTAGTCTGCCAGAGCTTTTGTCTGGATCCAGCGCTGTGTGCCTTTCAGAAAAGACAGCAAGACTGGCATCTGAACTCAAAACCTCCCCCTCTCTCCCCAGGTGGCATGACAAAAAGAGCTGGGGGAACAACATTTGCCATGCTCAGCAGCTTTAAGCGTGAACTCACTTCTCCCTTCTGAAAATGGCCCTCATTCGCATCCAGAGAGGATGAGAGTCCAATGGTTCGGGCAGCGGGCTGGGACTTGGCAGACCTGGGTTGAATTCCCTGTTCCATCACAGGCTTCTTGTGTGACCATTGGCCCAGAGCCTTCAAGGGAGTTAGATGCCACTGTGCTGAGTGTCATTGTGGTGCCTGTCCCTCAGGCATCCCGAAACCAGTGGAATTCTCAGTCCCGAGTCAGGCACCCAGCTTTCCCATATTGTACATGGGGTGATTGAGGCTTCTAAGGAAGGGAGTTTCAGAGGTTGGCCAGCTGAGCTGGGAGCCACTTAAGTGAGCCAGGATGGAGTGGGAGAGGCAATGGACTTCAGCAGCTAAGCAGCTGACTTAGGGTACCTATCAGCTGAACTAGACTGATTGACCTGAGATAGGCATGGGCTCCTCAGCGGCAGACTCTCTCCTGGAGCTAGGCACCTAAGCCAGGTTAGCCCATGCCTTGGTAGCCAGACCTTCTTGCCTCCTGCTCATGCTCAATACCACGTTCACACTCCCCCTATGTTTCCCTGTACTTTTGTGTGGGTACTCTGCTGCCCCTCCACCTATGAGTGGCCTGCCTCCAGCCCTCCTGATAGTGGGGCTGGCAGGTAACAGGTGTTAGGTGTGCTCGGAGTATGTCTACGGAATCAGGTCCTGCTGGCAAAACAAGCAAGTGGTGGTGTTGATGGAGGACACTTAGTTTGAGAATCCTGCTCTGGCTAAGAGGGCTTCAAAAAGCTTATAATCATGAGGTGGTGTCAGTGCTTAGGCAGGAACTCATGCCTCTAGAGTTGTAGTCACCTAGGAATCTAGGTGGCAGCAGAGTGTCAGCTTTGAAAATATCCATGGCACCTAAATGGTGGACTTAGGCATCTAAACAGTCAGCTAGTCTTCTAGGTATCTTTAAGGATCTGGGCCTTAATCTTTCTTTGTGCTCCTCTGTAAAATGGGAATAACAGCACCTCCCTGCCTCCCAGAGCTGTTGTGAGGCTAATTGTGAGATGCTCCTATGCAGTGGTGATGTGGCCAGACAAATACTTATGATAGCTAGGATACTGAGCCTCTTCAAGCGGGTATGGAAGGCGTGCTGAATTTGCAATGACAGAGGTGCCGAGGCTCAAGAGCTGTTTGTACTTGCATTACTGACGTGGCAAGGCCAGAGATGATAGAGCGATGAGCTGTCAAGCCAAGATATAGATTTTTTTTTAAAGCCACCAATGGTTCTTTATGATATCTCAGTCTCTCATATCAGGCTGTTTTCCCCAAAATACTCCCAGCTCTGGATAGAGAAATAACCAGATATAGTGAAGATAAGAAACAAGGCAGTACGACTTCTGTATCATTTGATAACATTGTGGCAGAAACAATATATGATGCAAGCCCATAATAAACATTAACAAAGCCCTGATCGTACATAGAGATTTGCCAGCCCACCCTGTAGCTGTAGGTTTGATTTCTGGTGTGGGGGTGAAGGTACATTGGATAGAGGTGGACCAGAGCTGAAGCTTGAGATTAGAACTGCAAATCCAAATTTCATTCTCTAAAGTGGGAAGAATTAAAACCCCAGATCTGAAAAATGCTGAAACAGTGTTTGATTTCTAGATCCTAATCCAAACTTTTCCAGAGTTAGAGGATTCCTCCCACAGCTCACAGAGGCATAAAGTCTGCAAATTTGAAAAATGAAAACACTATATGGGGCTGCATACCTTGGTTTACCAAATTCTGTAAGTGGATCCCGGTATGGGATAATTTATTTAAAGAAAGAGAAGTGTCTGTTTTAGACATCACCACTCCTAATGATTTTGTTGTTTTAACCTGGTGTTTATTAAAAGTTTATTTCCTTTTCAGAATGGTTGATGAAACCCACAGTTCCAGAACTAAAATCCTGGCTTCTTCACTCTGACAAAACTTAGACGATAAGAAATGAGAAGCTACTCTACAGAAGTTTCTTTTGCTGCAAGCAATGATCTGGAAAACAAACCCAGCACAGATGATTTATTACAAAGCAAATACAAGTTATGAATAGACAATAGGGAACAAACCTGAACTGGCAGATGGGGGCCACTTTATTGTTTTCTAATTGACACTGGATACCCAAGCTATATGAACACCACACCACTGCACAGTACCCTGAAGCTGACTGGCATGATGTGTCTACACAGCAATTCGGTGCCTGCCCAGGTCAACAGACTGTGGCTAGTGGAGTTCATGCTGGCATTTGAAATATAGACAGCACTTTCAGGTTGTGTCTTGGGCTGGAGCTGGGGCTCTGAAGCCTAGGGAGTGGCAGTCACCACTGAATAGACCTAGTTTGCATAAAATGGAGCAGAATGCAGCTAGCGGTCTTCCTGTGTGGAACACAGGTCCTCGCTATTGAGATCAAGAAGAAGCATGGCATGCTGGCACCTGCAGTCTCAGAGGGTCACACAGTCATATTGAAGATGAACACAGCCACTAGCTGCATTGGCAAATGTGTTTCACAGAGTTCTAAATGTGGGATACACTTTGATCAGCCTGGTATTAAGGGATGGAAGAGAAGAGAGTCAGAGGAAATACTTTATGTCTCAGTGAGATCGTAACAGGGCCAAGCTTTGGATCAAACATCATTCCGAGCAAGCCAGAATTACAACCCTTATTGCATAAATGTTCCAAGATAAATGTTCATCTAGCAGTCAGATTCCAAAGGGGTAGCCGTGTTAGTCTATTGTAGAAAGACAACAGTCTTGTGGCACTTTTAAAGACTAACAGATTTATTAATCGCATGAGCTTTCGTGGGAGAAAATCCCACTTCGTCAGACGCTTTGAAGATAGGAAAGTTACAGAGTGGGAGGAAATAAAATGCAGGGGAGTGTATGACATAGCATCAGGTCAGGCTGTAACAGCAAATCAAAATAGGTGTTAGGATTCAAAACACTGGGGAACAGCACATAGAGGAGGTGGAGGTCAATTGTACCAAGGTACAATGGGGCAAAGGCTGAGCCCCTGGCACTGGGCAAGGGGTGCCCCCCCTGCCACCGTGGACCTGTCCCAGGTCTACCTAGCCCCTAGAAGTCGACCTAGGTGTCCAGTGTGGATGCTCTAGGTCGATTTGGCAGGGTCCCCTTTAAGTCGACTTAAAATTTGAGTGTGGACATGCTAAATCAAGTTAACAAAGTTGACTTAAAGTCTACTTCGTTAAGTCGACTTAGCTAAGTCGACTTAAATTAACAAGTATAGACATAGCCTTAATGAATTGGTTTCCCCTGTGCAAGAAATAAGTATACTGGGGCTGAAAATAATTATATTTCATAAAAGGCCTTGGTCAATCACCACGGTCAGTTACAGGCTGCTTGAAATGTGCAGGTGCCTATTTACACTGTAGTAATCAATATCAATCTTTATAAAAAAGAAAGCAAATTTCATCCCGTAAAGATCTTATTAATGACTGTGATGGGGTGAAGAACAGAAAGGGTGAGAAGAATAAGAGTTCCCTTTGCACCACAGCACCCGAATACATGTGCACCAAGAGGGATACAGCTCTTTGGCTGGAAGGCTGAGTTGCACAGTCTTGAGATACTGCTGAAATCCAGGTTGGACATCTTCAAATGTTCATTGTCAGGGTGATAAACTAGTAGAGAAAGAAAGACCAGAAGTTAGGATTGATAATCCCAGCTACCATCCTCAAACCCCTGGTGTCAGAGGAAAGTCCCTCGTAACAGCACCATCTTGTCTTGAATTGGTGCTTTACAATGCAGGGGGATTCTAATTCTTGGGCCAAAGAGCTAGTGCCTTAGTTAAGTTTCAGTAAATACGAATGTTTGTCAGCAAAGATCATGGTGAGATTCAATACTTCTTCATGGCTCCACTGAAGTCAACGACAAAATCCCCAGTGAGTTCGCAAAGGCCAGGATTTCACCCTCAGAATGCTGTATATGTTCTAGAGCATATCTCAAGGTTGTCAGTTTTTATATGAAGCTATGATCATACCTCAGTTATATTCAGGTTAATGAAGTCTCTGTTTTTCATACTTAGTGTTAGGTATACCCCTGAAATAAATACCAGGATATCACAGTTATACACACACCTCATTCACATTCCTACACATAAGCTCCCAGTCCCATAGTAAAGCATTATTTGTGGTTGTTCCATAGAAAGTCAGGATTTTCCTTGCTATAAAGGCTTAGATTGCATGTGACAGGTGAACCCCTAGAACGGACAGAAAACTGAAGTCCTTGTGTAGGAATTCATTGACCTCATTGGGACTTTTACCTGAGTATGGACTTCAGAAATCGACCCCAAGTTGGTGGTTTGGGTGTGATATGCACCCAAATGTTAGGGTATGTGTCTGAATTTTATCCAGACGATCTGGCTTTCCTTATTCTGAAAAGCTATAGTGGGTATATAGCAAAAATAATTACTCCTCTCTGTGTTTTGGCCCTTCAATTTCTAGTACAGGCTGGAACCAGAAACAAAAAGAAAGAAAAAAAGTTTAATATTGTTTAAGAAAGTTACTAAACTGTTTCTGATTCTCATAAAGGAGTTTAGTTTGGTCTAAAATTTGAACCAGGGTCAGAGGATCACTTTAATCTAGGCTGGGTTACCCACCCTATTAATTGCTATTACTCGGACAGGGAAAGATACCTGAGATCCAGAATTCATAGCTGTATTGTGAGTTAGATTTTTTCAATCAAAACCCCAAACAAATAGTTTAAAAGATGTGCAATATCAGCACATGTGCACATCTAACAATTCCTTATATGAGTCACTGACAACATTTGAAACTAGGGCCTTCAAAATCATAAGACAATCCTCTGCCATTTGAACCAAAGGAGCAACATTAACTTGTTGCAGTAGTAGGGTGTTCTCCTTCAGTGGACCAGCCTTTATTGGTGACATAACCCAAACTTTGTTAGTGTGTTACACGCATGATTTCAGCAAAAGTGGATACTCACGGCTTGCATTCTCTAAGCGAATTAAGCAGTTTAGGAAGTCATCAAAATCGATCTGGAACTGTTCATCGGAATATCTGAGGACAATCAACTGCAGCAGGTAATTATTGAGTTGAAATCCTTTGAAATAATAAATAAATAATGTAATATTATAAGGGAACTGAAAAGAAATCTGTGAGATTTTAATAAATAAACTAGCTATTTATTGAAAATCTGTTAGCGGGCCAGGACACTATGAAGTAATTCCTTGCCTCTAGGAGAAACCAAGCTGGCTGCAAACTGGGTCTCATCTAAAATAGATGTAGACTTCTGAAATAAATGTCAACATTGGAGCAGTTTTCATTCTACAAATTGTTCTTTGTGTGAGTGAAAGTTCAGTTTCTAGTTGAAGATCTGCCCCATAGTTTTTCTATTTTCCCAAAATAAATCTAGTATTTCTTTTACCTGCAGCTGAAAGGGCATTACGAAGCTCATAGGAGGACATGGTGCCAGATTTATCAGAATCAAAACGAAGATAGACACTCTGAATGGGGGAAAATGTAGACATTTCAGCATTTAGTAAGTTAAAAAAAATCTCACATATTTGTAGCACCTAAAGAAATAGAGGTTCATGTTCTGGATACCTGTCTTTAAAATTCTTGATGTAGCATAAATATCTAAGGAAGTTTGTTCTGGATCTAATCTGGCTATGTAACTCAGAGTTTATTTGGGATCAAGGTGTCTCTACTGAATTTGTTACGAGTTGGGTGAAATTAAGAGTTGAGTTAAAACTTATTGAGATCAGTAGGTGGGAAATCAATCTTCAGTTAACATAACTGCAAGGGAAAGCCCCATCTAAGACAAAAGGAGTATGTGAAACAATCAAAAAGTTTTTGCTGAGTAGCGTGTGTGTGTGTGTGTGTGTGTGTGAGAGAGAGAGAGAGAGAGAGAGAGAGGGAGAATAGCAGTACTTAGAGCGGTTTCAAAGAAGTAAAGGGCCTCTGTGTGTCTATTGTTAAAACAAAATATACCCTGTGAGTTTGAGGACATTGGATTTGGAGGCCTCAGTGAGACTCATAGAGGAGTACGGAGGGAAGGGACCTCAGGAAGTCATCTAGTTCAGTGGTTCTCAACCTTTTTGATACCCAGGACTGGCTACCTATACTGTGACAGGGAGATCTCAGGCTTCCTATACTGTATCAGAGAGATCTCAGGGGCTGGTATCAGTCCAGGACTGGTTGTTGAGAAACACTGATCATGTCCAATCTCCTGCTCAAAACAGGCCCAACCCGAACTGAATCATCCCAGCCAGGGCTTTGTCAAGTTGGACATTAAAAACCTCTAAGGATGGAGATTCCACCACCTCCCTAGGTAACCCATTCCAGTGGTTCCCCACGCTCCTAGTGAGAAATTCAGTGGAGCTTGGGTCTCTATGGGGATAGGGAGCAGGAGTTCAGTGAGATTCAGTGGAGTTGGTGGGTCTCTTTGGGGATGGGGTGCAGTAAGAATGGGGTTGGGGTGCTATTTTGGGAATGGGGGATGGGTAGTCTCTGGGGGTAGCAGTGACAGCGAGATTGGGGGTGGGGTGGAGTTACAGTGAGGATGGGGGCATCTCTCTGGGGGTACAGTGAGTCTTTTGGGGGCCTGTTCTAGAGGTGCTGCCTCTACTTTCTCATCCTTGCTGTTCCTTACCCCATCTCTCTCTGCTAGCCTGGTTTTGAGCCTGCTCCTACAGGTGGTTGGCTGGAGGGGGCAGGTTCAAGACCCCTGTGGCTTCTCCCAGCCTCATATGTCCTCTAGGCTGTTCCAGGGCTGGTCCCCCATCCTGAGCTGCCACATGGGGTGGGCCAGGGTGTGGGCAGTGCCTGTGGCTATGGGGAGTGAAGTGAATCCCTGTGCTGTCTGAGGCAGCCCCAGGAGCCTGGGGAGCTTATGAAGCAGCAGCTCTGACAGATTATCTACCTCTCCCACCCAAGCTTTACATAATTTCCCCCTAGATCTGCAATCACTTGTGACCTCTGCCCCCCACATTAAGCACTGAGGGAAGGGAGAACATACGTGAGAGGTACACAGAGAGAAAGCTGAAAGGAAACTTGAGGAGAAGTTTTGGGGTCAGAGCTTCAGGCTGAAAAGGGTGTTCTTGGTGCTGTGAGCAAAAGTAGCTGTTCCCTGCTATTTGAAGTCTGCTGCATTCAGAGACACAGGGCTTTGTACATTTTTTGTAAATAAACAGAACTGCATCAAAGAAACACTGGACTACCACTTACTTCTACTCCTAACTGGAATAACCTACTAGACCCTGAATTTCTAGCTACCTGATTGGGTCAAAGGGGATAACATGAAGCACATTGTGGTGAAAATCAAACAGTATTGACAACTCCAAGTATTCAAACAAAAATAATAATTTGGGGATATTTTTATGTGTCTTCTGGTCACTGAGCCCCTAGGAGTCACTCAATGTTTTTGTGCTTTTCTCCACAAACTGGAAGGCTAGAAAGAAAAAAAAAACACCTTTTTTATATGAAATTGAGATTCTCACATTATCTCTTGCCTTCAAAAACTGGGGTGGTCAGAAAAGCACCAAATATCTGGAGCCTTGTAATAAAATCATGAGAATTGGCAAGACTGAATTTCAAGATTTAACTCAGGAATTGAATGCTAATCGAGCTGAAATAGTTTCATATTTTCCCCAAGAGACAGGATATATTGATCTTCATTGAATTGTGAATTTGTTATCACATTCACTCTGAGTGCTTTCATCAGAAATATCTGGAAATCTCGCTGTTGGGAGCATGAATTTCTCAAGTGTACCAGTATAAAAAGAAGTCAAACATTCTATTAAAGGAGAGATGAAGTTAAGTGATCCAGAAAAAACAACTGTGATTTTGGATGAACAATCTAGGAAGTAGAAACTTGTAACCATTCTGTACTTGGACAGAGCATAAATTCAGAGATTTTTAATGAATGACTGATGAGGAAACAATTATTGTGCCTTGATAATGCTAATTCTGCAAACATTTACTCACGTACGTTACTACCATGATTTCACTGATTTCAAAGGGACTAGTCCTGCTAGTCCAGGTAAGTAAAGTGTGTAAATCTTTGCAGAATTGGAGCCTAATTGGCTAGCATTGTTCCAGACCCTCCGTATTGCTGGCTTCTGAGGAGATAAACAATGGAAACAGAATAATTCAGCATATGACTATTTACCACTAATCATCAGTCAGTATTTTCTTCTTGGGTGTAACAATAGGAATGAAAGCCCCTCAAGTTTTATTTTGATTGGCCTCCAATTAAAGCACATTTCTGACATTCATTACCTCAAACAAAGTTTCTTAGTTTACCAAAATCTTTGATATTTCCAGTAAACCATTATGGATTGGGGCAATAGAAAACTAAGAACTGGTCATACTTCCCAGAAACCGCCCCACCAATCTTTTTAAGAGCGTATGATTTTAATCAATATTTAGTGCTTTTTCAGACATATGTCATTAGAATTTTGTCTCTCAAACTCATAGAAATATAGGGCTGGGAAGACCCTTAAGAAGTCATCTAGCAGTTCATCCTCCTGTGCTGTGGCAGGATCAAGGCTATCTAGGCCGCCATTGAGATGTGTTTGTGTGGCATTTTCCTAAAAACAGTCGAATGATAAATTAAAACCACAATTATAAATTAAAGATGCAAAATAATGAACACAGTCACATACTATCCACTTCTTTAGTTTGTCCCAGAAAATCTTGAATTCGTTAAATTCCAGTTTCCCATTACCACTGGACTAGAATAACATATATTAAGGAAAACCATTGGTTAAAGGCAGCCCATATTCTGTCCAAACGTATCAGTAATTCCTTTACCCAGTTAACACTATCTACCCTGGGAAATTTATGATGCTGTTGAGAGCAAACAATTGCAGCCAACTGCTGTTGGAAATTTAGCAGCATAATGTGTGACAACTCATCAGAGAACTGAAGCGATAACAGATTGTTCCAAAGCAAGAGCAATTTCGGATTCTAATTGGATAGGAACGGTTCAGAGAATTAAATGACCGGATTAAAAATACTATCACAGTTTACAGGAATTGCTCAACCACTGCATTACCAGTATTGTTTGCTTAGGGCTAGATTCTGCTGTCCTTAGTCAGTCCAAAACCCGTGGAGCTACTCTTAGAAAGAGGGTGTCCGTAGCATTTGGGACAGTTGCTATAGAAAGCTGTAATGTGTTTTATAGATGGGTATCGAGCTTTGTTAGAACTTTCCTCTTTCTCATGCATGGGAAAATCCTATCAGGGCTACCTCAATCCTTCGGGCTCTGAGTTTGCAAAGTGCTGATTTTAATGGGTGCAAGGGACACACAGAAGAACCTCCCAGAAGGTGGTAAGTCCATCACAGGATGGGGCCCTTATTCAGAAATTTCACATGAGTGAGGGCATCAGGATATGCCTTCTGTTGATATTTTAAAAACTTTGGCCAGAGTAGTTTTAGAAAGTGCCATATTTTGTCGGTAGAGTGTGTGCTTCCCAGTAGCCAGGGAAAGAATACATTTCAGAGGGGTAGCCATGTTAGTCTATTGCGGCAAAACATCAAGGAGTCCTGTGACACTTATAGGCTATGGCTACGCATGAAAAGTTAGGTCGACTTTAGGAAGTCGACTTTAAATCGACTTAAAGTCGACCTTATTAAGTCGACTTAACAAAAGTCGACTTAACTTTTTAAGTGTAGACGTGGCCCCTTTTTGGCCTTATTAAGTTGACTTAACATTTTAAGTTGATTTAAAAAGGTCCAAGTAGGCACTACTCCGCGTCTCCACTGGCTTAATTCGTCTTAATAATGTTGACTTAAGCGCTAGTTTGAATTAAAACAAGGTGTTATTAATTCAAACTAACTTTTTCTTAATCCGACTTAAGCAGCAGCTTAAATCAAATTAAGGAAAGCCCAGTGTAGACGTGGAATAGATTAAGTCGACTTAAGCCTCCTTAAATCGACTTAATTTCTAAGTGTAGACGCACCCATAAAGACTAACACATTTATTTATTGCATAAGCTTTTGTGAGTGTAATCACACATCTTCAGCTGCAGAATAAAGGATCCTAGGTCTTATCTAAAACTGGGCAGAGATTTGCTTGGCAGCTTCACAAGCCTTAATGACTGGGTTTGATCAGATTGGATGGGGTTTTGAGTTTGCAGCTGTATCTCAAAGCAGATGAAGATTTGTTTTGTTTAGGTTTTCAGTGCAAACATTTGTGAGGATGTGTCAGAAATGACAAGGGCTGGAGAAACAAAAGCAAAAGAGGAGAAGCTGAGAATGGGCGACAGGGGATGGATCACCTGTTCTCTGCATTCCCTCTGAAGCACCTGGCGTTGGCCATTGTTGGCAGTCAGGATACAGGGCTAGATGGACCATTGATTTGACCCAGTATGGCTCTTCTTATGTTTATATAAGAACTTAATAGCTGGATAGCGGAAAGATACAGCAAGCAGCAGCTGCCATGTTAGGGCTTGGGGCTGCAATATTAAATAGCCACCGATTAGGGGTGCATGCCTGGCAAAGTAGCTATAAAAAAGAAGATATGCTAGGAAGCTTTAGTAGTGACCGGGTAGTTTTAAAGGCAAAAATATCTTGGGAAGGGACTGGATTTGCACTTTTTGGGGAGCATGAATGTGGTTGAAAGTCATTTTATATATAAGTAAAATGGGTGAGATTTTCAGAACTGCTCAGCCATGGACTACCCTCAAGTCTATGGTAAAACCTGAATGCTTTTGAAAAATTCCACCCTAAGTTTCTATCATAAAGGCTGGGATACATTTTGACACCACCTGTTTGCTGTGCTTAGTGTACCTCTACTATGTCACAATATTGCACTCATCTCTAGTACTGGGTATGGGAGATAACTAAGGAAACTAGCATGAAAGCAATATTAATTTGACCTCATAGAAGTCACATTTGAAAGGATACATCCATAAGAGAAATGATGTTTCTACATGTCATGAGGGTCACTTTCTTGAACTTGATGTCCTTTGCTGAAAAAGCATAACAATCAAGTTAGAAAAGAAATAAAGTCATTGGGCAAAAATAATCTAAAAAATTAACAATGGAAAAAAGCAGAACAATGCATTTCATAACCAAAGGTAGAGTGCCAAAGATACGCCAGTTCCCACGACTTTGTACTCACAAAGGAGTAAATCACTTAAGTACCAACTCAGCTGCTTCTACACACATGAGAAACCTCCAGTGACTTCAGTTAAATCTCGGGACTACTCAAGAGAATAAGAACTGTAGCACTAGATTTGTAAAAATTATTTTTGAGAATTTTAAATAAAATAAAATGACATTAACCATCATTATTAACAATCAAGTAGGGACAAGCCTGTGTCGATCCTGAGTATCGATGCAGCAGGATCCACTGAGTGGGGAGTCTAGACCCACTCTGTTGATCCCAAAAGCACTCTCCAGTTGATGAAATACTCTACCCCCTCAAACGGAGTAAGGCTGCGTCGACCGGAGAGCGCTGTAAGTGGATGGTGACGAGTGAAGATGCCGCAGAATTAATAAATTGACGGGAGATACATATTCTGCGGAACACAGATTACATACCCCCTGCCGACATAGTGCCATAGTGTAGACCTGGCCTAACAAATTTATTTATTGCATGAGCTTTCGTGTTCACAATCCCATTCATCTGATCATCTCAATAATCTGATGATGATGCAAAGTAAAGCTGATAGAATCACAGTTTCAAAACCATATCTTCTATACATTTTATGTATTTACTGTTGATTTAAGGGGTGTTAAATCCACTTTTAATTAGCCACTTAAAATTATTGCCTGATCCAAGGCTCAATGCAGTCACTGGGACTATGTCTACACTAGAAAAAGTTAGGTCGACTTTGTTAAGTCGACTTAAAGTCGACCTTATTAAGTCGACTTAACAAAGTGCTGTCCATGGACGTGGATTAAGTCCACTTTGTTAAATTGACCTAACTGCCCTTAGGTCGACTTAACAAAGTGGACTTAAGCATCCACACTGGGCTTACGTCGACCTAAAGAAGGGTTAGGTCGACCTAGCTGGCGGTTCTTAGTAAGTCGACTTAAGCTTTCATTAAGTCGACTTCAGGAATTTCTCAAGCCTGGTGTGGACGCAGCTTTGTTTAAGTCGACTTAAGCCTCCTTAAGTCAACTTAATTTGCCAGTGTAGACATAGCCTGGGAGTTTAATGAGATGCACCATTACTGACTTCACAGGTGTTGGATCAGTCCTTTAGAATTTACTTTAGGTAACATTTTCAGAAGCATTGATGTGACTTATGCGCTTTTGAAACTATTATCCTTCATCACAACTATTAAACTTCTTGATTTTGAGGTTTTTTTAATGATTACAGTCAAGGGAACCAATCAACCAACTAACCAAAATCATAGTAGTATAATAGTGTAACACGATGCACCTGTCATTTAAGCTTTTGTGAGACCTCTAAGCCAGCATTATCCCATCCCATCCTTGACTTTTTAAAATAACTGTGGAGCAAAGGATGTGGTCAATGAGGGGAAGTAGACTGGGATTTGTGAAACACTCTACTACTGACTCAGCACATAGGCCCTGAGACCGGAGCCCTAGGTGCTGAATGGGCCAGACCTCTCCTCTCTTCATTGGCAAGAATTGAGGCTATGTACACACGAGAAACTTGTCCCGCAATAAGTTATTGCGGGACAAGGAAAGCGCTATAAATATAGCGCTTTCTCGTGTACACATGTGCTGCTTCTTTTGCAAAGGAGCATTCACCGTGTGAATGCTCCTTTGCGAAAGAAGAGCAGTGCATGCTGGGCACCTGTCCCACCATGCACTGCCCACAGCCAGCCCCCTAGCCC